>VDFB02374519.1:0-14151 GCA_007258455.2 Sequoia sempervirens | reverse complement strand
TTCCTTTCTTAAATAAACATCCTACCTAACCTTTTCGCAAGGTGTCAAAGATAACCATAAATTGATCCTCCAAATCAAGAACTCATTGAGTTGGTGTCATAATTAGTTCTCTTTTACTTGATCAAAGGCCTCTAACTTTTCCTTGACCATTCAAATATTTTGATAATAGACCCTATAGCTTAGCCTTCAACTCCAACAACCTTGGTGTGGTTATGAAACTTCAGGTATAAGGTCCTTAATCCAAAAACCATGTCTATGGAGAATTCAAAAGTTTCCTTAGACTCATAATATATCATCAAATTCCATTGAATAGGGTACACATCTGTATCCATATACTTCTCTTCTTTCCCTCTTTGGTGCTTTTGAGACTATATTTAACATTAAATCATCTTAAAATTTGAATTCTTGGTATTCATCTATTTTATCCAAATTTATCATAATGATTTTCTTCTTGTTGGCTTTCTACAATTGAACGACTATTACTTGCCTTATCTTATCCTTACTTAGTATATCTTACAAATACCTTTTGTTCCCAAGGTTATCCAATTATTCTTCTGATTTGGCAACATAGTCTCCTTCCATATCCAATTTATCTTAGGAACATCTTCAAATGAACATAAATGGATTAATACAGATTTACTTTTGTTTTTTCAACTTAGGAAGTTCAATCTAAACTTTGACCAACATTGCTCTACCTAAACTTTTTTTTGGTTATCCCACTTTATTGTCCAATATTTTTCCTTGCAACATGCTTCTCTATAAAATTTTATCAAAAATTCTTGATGGCTTTATCTTTCATAACCTCAAATATTCCAAGGGTTAGTTAGTTTCTTTTCTAATCTTCAAGTCTTGACTCCAAATTGACCATAACCATTCTAGTTGGTAGGATCATGTCAATTTTCATCTTTACCTTTGTGAGTTGCTTCCTTTTTTGACCCATTTTGGTCTCTGACCTTTACTATAAGGTACCAACTTTCATTCTTGATTTCAATTTTCCTTGCTATTTTTTATTCTAGTTTGAATCAAGATTGTTAGAATGTTGTCCCATCTCCTCGATACCTCTCTAGTTGGTTTTGATTCATAATATGTTGAATTTCCTACTTCACCTAAAGTTTTTCATTTATGCTACCAATTAGTTTCTCCAATTTAACATTTTTATCAATAGACATTAATCATATTCATGGATTGCATAATCTTTGACTCCTTGCAACTACAATTTTTTGTTAGAAAGAGGGATCTCTTTGGTTCTTTCTTACCCTCAGAGTCAATTAAAACAATTTTGAAAGGTGAACATACTTGAAAGTACTTATCCATAACCTTCTTACTAAACCAAGTGCATTCCTTCCACAAACCAAGGGCATATCTCTATGAGTTGTTGATTTAGAAGTTTTAACCTCCAGGGATGACTCTTTCCTAGTCCCAAAGTTAGACACATTTTGAGAAAATGGCTTCCTTACCATGTTCCTTGTTCTTCTTTCCCCTACCATCTTGGAATGAGAACTTTTCAAAATTAACCACTAATAATGTTTATAGAAAACTTATGTAATGATATCATAGGTCCAAATGTTGAACCTAATAGATCTAATACCACATGTAACATACCCAATGTTCACTCAACAATTTTCACCTAATTTTTACCTCAAAAAGTGAATAATACAATTTTCTAAAAAATAGGGAAATGAAATATTTTCTTTTCAATAGCATAATTACACATTGCATAAACAATTTTTCACTTGTCATTGTATAAATGGTATAACATTACATAATTCCAAATAGATGTAACTCATCTTTTCAAATACAATTTATAATTGATTCATGATCATGTTCATATAAAAATTCACAACTTACAAGAGTTCAATGGTCAAGGTATCCTCATCTAGATCACACGTCTTTTGTTCCACAAGCCTCGGTTGCCAACTCCAAGAGGGAGAGCATCACCAAAAGAAATTTTCCTCCAACCATGGACATAAGCGGACCCCACACATCTTCCTAATAGGAATTGGACCTACCCTTCAATGAAGATTTTGGTATAGAAACCACTAATAATGCACATTTGAGTATCTAGTGTTGTGTCTTGCATTACTAGTATGACCATACAACTATGGATCCACTCCAACTATGCATGACACTACTGACTAGCTATGCAAACCTAGATTACAATAAACCAACAAAGTATAAGCAACAACTTCCATACCTACTCTAGCCAAAGTTTTCATATATGTAATAAATCCACTTTATTTGAAGTAGTGCCCTATGGTCACCCACCCTTACTAGACTTGGAAACTCCACTAACCCATGGTTGACTCTTCTCTTGGTTTTCCTCCCAAGGTTAACAATCATAACAAGATTTCATTCAAAATTTATGACACACTAACATTGATTTCATAGACCAAATAGGTTTGACACATTCTCTTGAATACCATATTACATACTTGTATCAAACTAGGATTGGCTACTACCTCTTATTTGTTTCAATCATGGAAGTAAATACTCTCTTAGTAAATACATAATTAGTTAATACTGATGACTCCATGCCACTGACTAGACACAACTGATCTCAATATAAAGCAATGAAAATATGTTAATATGTATAATAATTTTTAAACTTGAATTGAAGATTAATTCTTTGTATTAAGTTTTAGACTCTTTGTTTATACCTAGTATGACTTCGTCCTTCTAGGTTTCCATAACCTATCTAGTAATTCATGAACTTAAATATCATTTAATTTGATTTGACATAATATCTTATCTTCATAATAATGTCCAATAATAAGTCATAATAATAAGCTATTTAACTTCTAATAATTCATCTAATAACCTTTCGACTAATCTCCAATTTCCTCATGGTTATTTCTAAGTTATTATTTGTATAATTTATACAAGGTTTATATGTTTTTATGTACATAGACAAAAATATATGGTTTCCTTAAATCATATGTTTAAATGAATGATAAGTTCATATCCAATCTAGAGAACATCTTCTACTTGAAAGGAGTTTGTGATTTTCCACCTTAAAATTTCCTCACATTATGGATTTGGCTTGCCAATATAGCTTTTTGGTCAAAATATAATATAGTATCATTCAAAGATAGTGATGACGTATTTACTTCTAATACATGTTCTAAATCTCTTGTTGAAAAATGATATAAACTCTTATTAAAGTGTATACCCTAACCCTAGGGAATAAACTAATCTCACACTTTCAATGGTTATAAGAAATTGAGAATGTAAGTTCTCTGCCCATGGTTAAACTACCAAATAAAGATATTCACATCATTCCCTAGATAGTAATGGAATAATACCTCTATTAGGATTTCAATCCCTTTCATTGGAAAGCAACATAACTCATACAAATAATACAAATACAATCTTGTATTGCTAGGATATTAGCATATTACGCTATTATATTCTCTTTGGTATGTTAATCAAACAATATAATCAAGATACCTACTAATCATACTATTTAGATTCCCTAATATAGCTTATATAAAATCTAGCTAAATGCACAAGCTCTCATAAACTATCCAATAGCAGTAATACACACACAATGATAGCATAAACACTTTTAAACCAAATTCAAACTTAGTTTCAAAATTAAAAGGAGAAAAAGAATTAGATATTTCAAGCATGCTTGGTATAAAATAGCTCCTAACGAGTATACAACTCCTTGCTTAATGTACAATGGCTCTGCCTATGGCCTCCTCTATTCTCAACTCTACTTGCTTCTATTACTTCAAATGATATCAACAGCTAACCAACTCAACGCTTTCCTCATACTAAAACAAATACTCTATGCTCTTCAAACTCACAACTATGCTACTATCAATCTCACAAATATGGTGCTCTTCTTCTCATGAATATGAAAAATGGTTTCAAAATGAAGGTCCCTTGAAATAGAGAGTTGATGCTCTTCTTAAATAATGCAAATAGAGATATTGACTATTAAAAGAAAGTTGATATTATTTCCACCTCTTTTTTTCAAGGCATGGTTTGTAGTTGTATACACCTAAAAATGGTCATACATCACATTAGAAACCGTAATTAATTAAATATTTTTAATATTTAATTAAATTCGAATTTTATCTACTTATAAATAAATTTAAACACCATTTATATTGTTATTCTTCATTTTACTAAATAAATAAGTTTATTTAATCATCTTTCTTTATTCATTTCTTAATTAATTAAATAAACATTATGATTTATTTATATTAATTATCAATAATCTTGGCTTGGAATTATTTTATTCAAATTAAAGATTAAACCATTTCAAAATTTCTTCTAATACCAATTCATAATTAAATATTCCAAAATATTTAATTAATTCTTCTAAAATTTTATATTCTTCTAAAGTCATATCATAATTAAATATCTCAAAATATTTAATTAAATCTTCCATAGTTTTTAAAAATAAAAATTCATTAAATGAAATTAAATAAATTTATTTATTTATTTAATTTGAGGATTATCTTCAACACCCAGGAAGCAAACGGTCAAAACAGAAAATTTAATTTCTCTCAAGCTTCTCAAGTGTGTTTAGCCCTTGGCTGGAAGACAGAATCCATCCTCTTCCAACCTCTCAACCTCTTCCATCTTCTTTTCTCAACCTCCATCTCTCACCTTCAATTCTGTCAGACAATCTCATGTACTGCTGATCCTTGCTACCAGATTTTGCCCGAAAGAAAAGCTATAAATATGACTTCCGGTACCCAAATGATATAGGAGCTTTCAGTAAGAAAATTATAGTTAATTTTCATTAAGCTTTTAGCATTCACAATATTCAAGTTTCATAGCATAGCATAGCATAGAATCATAGCATAGAATCATGTCATCTTCCGTTTACAGCCCCTGTGCATAATCCACAGCCCCTGTCCATATCAGTCAGCATTTTCACTTTCACCAACATCTAGGATATAATTTCCTTTGCATACTCATTCTGCAGACAACCATTTGGAGAAGCTGAGCCTACACAAATCTGAGAGCAGCAGCTTTGAATGAATCTCTGGAGATAGAGGAAGATGGAACGCTTCTGAAGAAGTTTTATTTCTTTGTTTGAAATTAAATCAATTAGCAATTTCTTCAGTCTAAAGTTCCATTATTTGTGTTGTTTATTTTCAATTTAATTGCATAAATCTAACATACACACTTTTGGTGCCCACCGTGGGGCTCTTGCCCCTGTTTCTCACATCTTTTTGCAGGTTTCTTTGACAGTTTATGGACAAAAACAACGGATTAGCGCAGGAAACACGTTTCAGAAACTTCACACCCAGTTCAGCGCCCGTGAAGAATCCTACAGTGCATTTGAGCCATTCTGCAGCGCTCTTAAAACATTTTTCAGCGCCTTTAAGAAATTCTGCAGCGCATTTGAAAATTTTTGCAGCGCTATTAAGTATTTTGCAGCGCTTATAAGTCATATTGCAGCGCCTATAATTAGTTTTGCAGGGCTCTTAACGATTTTTGCAGCGCATATAAATAATTCTACAGCGCCCATAAGGTCTGTTATAGCGCATCTTTTACAGACCTGCAATCTATAATTTGTATTTTGCAAATAGTTTAACTGAATCCGACGCAACCGCGGACAGTTAGTAATTTTAAAATTAAAAAGAAGCAATCCTAGGGTAGACACGTAAAGTAAAAAGAAGCAATCCTAGGATAGACATATAAGTGGAATGAAGCAATCCTAGGGTAGACATGTCACATTTCATTTTGGGTTAAAAAGAATTTTTTGTTTGTGTGAAGCAACATCTTCACTTAGCATAGAAAATCTTTATTTTGGGCTTAAAATAAATTCTTGTTTACTTTGATTTTGGTGATAGGCCTATGCTCTCCCCTTAACTGGGTGATCAAAATGCCAAACTCACCTATTTCCCTTTATGTAATTTTTTGTTTTATTAACACCTTTTAGAAGGCCTGCCGTAGAGGGAAAAAGTACTCACCCTATGGGAACGACCTAAGTGGGAACAACTAAAGCCAAGTTTTCCAACCCACTCTAATCAAATGCGGATGGTTGATGAAAATCCCATTCGACGATAGTGTGCATTGATAACCATCCCCAAAGCCTTTGTTCTAAAGGTAGGGAGGTCTCTCGAGGGAGTCTATCATTTGCCGCACCGAACAGAAACCCTTACTAAGAACTTAGTGTAGTATCTAACTTGTCAGATTCTGAACATCATATTAATCACAGTGCAGGGGAGGGAAGAATCTACCCCCAAGATACTCACCATATAACTACCAAGGATTGTTTGCTCAGGGGATCCGATATCCACTTCCGTCACTTTGAGTACGCACCTGGAAAAGACAAAAACACAGGTGCCCTTTCAGGGGTGACACGACTATGTGAGTCGACGCAGTTTTAAGATGTGGGATGTTGATTACTATGATGACCTACTTGAGAATTAAGAGTGAGTCTGTTTGAAGTGCTTATCATGTGTAAAACCCGTTAAAACAATTTTTGAACAACATTTTGATTATATACTTGATGTTTAGCATAGGACTTAAGACAACGATTTTACAACTTGTTTGATGTGTTTTCAATACACTAATTCAGATAAGATCATCCAAAACTCACTATCACATTGATTAATCTCATGTTATGAGATTGGAAATCCACAACGTTTGTAAAGAAATCTGTTTTCAAAAGGATTAAAAAGCCAAAGAAACCCCTCAATTACAAGAAACTATTGAAGAAGCAACGATTCTTGTATCAAATTCGAAAAGTTTTACTCAAATATAGAACCTTTCTTCATAGGTATCATGATTGTGTTAGAGGTCTTTCAGATGATTATGCTATAGAACCTTTGTATTCACAAGCTTACTTTCAAAGAAGAGCCCTTTCTCAAAGGCATAACCATAGTCAACGCATTCATTTCAGTTATATTCCCCAACCTGCAATTGAATATTCAACTCGTCCAAATCAAATTTTGCAATAGAGAACTTAGATTACATTAGGCATCCATCACAAAATCCATTGTTTTACAAAGCTATGATCAAAACTTCATAAAGTGCAAAATCATCCCTTTCTTGATCTTTTGCTTAAATTCCCGTCAACAGGATTTTCATCCTTTCACTTAGGGAACAACACAAGCTAAAGATTAGACATTTTATGTAAGTCATAGAATCTTCATTCTATCTTGACTTTCATATATATCATATAAATTGCACTATTTCACTCTTTTGATCAAAAGCAAGTAGAACTTGGAACAAAACCTATGCCTATCTTCACGAGATCTCAAAAACAAATGGAAAAAGATGAGGGAGAAACCACTACAAGTAAAATGGGTGACCGTAATGAAAAAGAAGAGGAAACGTTTAATCTTGACGAATTAGCAGAAGAAAAGCTTCAAGAAGCAGAACAAGATCCCCAATTCCATACTCTTATGGAAAGGATTTTAGAATGAAACAAAGAACGATACTTTATTTCATTAGCTAATCAAGGAGCTAAGTTGTCTCACAATTTTGACATAGAAGGGATTAAACAGAATCCTGAAACTCCTCCTAATGACTTTAGTGCCCTTACTCAACAGATAAAAGAATTACAAGGGAAAATAAAAGAGATGCAAGGGGGTACAACAAAGAAGTATGTTTTGGACGACATATCTCCTTATCCATTCGATAGGAGTCTTCAAATGATCCCATTTCCAAAACATTGCGAAATTCCTAAATATGATATGTACAATGGAAAAACTAATCCCATTGATCATGTGAGGGATTTCTGAAATATGAGTCTAGAATTCGCCTATGACGATACCTACTTGATGCGATTATTTCCACAAAGTCTAGGTGTACAATCCATGGAGTGGCTTTCTAAGATCACTCCACCCATCAAAACTTTTGAGGAGTTTATAAATCAGTTTATATCACAATACTCCTACAACATTCAACATCCGATAACAATGCTTGATCTTTGTAAAGTGAAACAAAAAGTAGGAGAACCCTTCACTACATTCTTGCAAAGGTGGAGAAGGTTATTTGCATGATATTCCCATCCTATTCCTGAAAAGGAAAAGATGGATATCTTCATCAATAGCCTAGATCCAGAATTAAGTTATAGGCTTAATCTTCATTGTCCTCATAACTTTGAAAAATTGATTGAAAATGCAATCACAATTGAAGGGGCCTTGGTTAAATGAGGAGTGATAAAACTTGATAATCCAAATACATCAAACCAAAACAACAACGATAAAACAAGGTTTTGGAATAGAAACAAAAATGTTGTCAATGATGGCATAGTAGATGCAAATAATCTACGAACAAGACCATCTGTTTTCAATTTATCAAGTGCTCCACGAACCAATCAACAAGGAAATACTAATCAACAGGGAAACAACAATCAACAAGGACAAACCTCCAAGCAAGAGAGCATGACCAATCAAAATACAAATCAAAACCGTGGTAATAAGAATCTTGGCAATACCCAAACATTAAATCCGTCTAGGCCTCCATTCTTTTCAAATCGGCAGAATTTTACAACTTTGGGTCAATCTCGAGTCTGCTCTCAAGGAGCTTCTCGATAATAAGGTTATCACCTTACCACCACAAAGAGATTATGAACCATGAGTCAAACCGCCATCATGGAATGACTCGTATTATTGTAATTATCATCAATGTAAAGGTCATAGAATGAATAATTGTCAAGCTTTGAAAAATCTCGTACAAGATTTAATTGACAATGGCACCGTTACAATCGAAGGGCATCATACCAATGATGATCATCAAGCATTCAAAGATCCTTTACCAAACTATCAAAAGGGGGAAACATCAGATACAAAAGCTAAAAACATACATAATGTTGAAGACAATATAATCTGTCACATCTACGCAGATGATCAATGGGTTAATGTTATCAAAATCAAGGGAAAACAAGAATATCAATAGGTTAATGTGACCACGAGAGGACAAGAAAAGGTTGTTCTAAAAGGAAGTTCATCTAAAACAACTATTTCCCCTCCAAGTCAGTATAATTTGGTTGATCAACTGAGAAAAACATCAGCTCAAATCTCCATCCTTGAACTTCTCAAAATATCCCCATACACAAGAATATTTTAGAAGAAGCTCTTGTAAACACAACCGTAGACACTGATCTGGATATAAACAAATTTCAAGCCATGGTGGGACATTTGTCTTCCCCAACTTGTCTTTCATTCTCTAATAAAGATGCCCATGACACATCCACATAATTTTGCAGGCAGTCACACATCCATGTTAATTAATTAGACGTGTCTTAATAGATGGAGGAGCCTGGCTTAAAACACGAAATCTTTAAAGCTAATACGCCTTGGGAATTTCAGAAAATGCCATTGATCCACGGAAGGAAAATAACTATCAAGCATATGATGAAGAAAGAGCTCTAAAGGATTAATATTGCTACCTATCGTAGGGGACTCCATTGTGAAGAACACATTTTGTCAAGTTTTAGACGGATCTTCCTTATAACATACTTTTGGTCATCCATGGATTCATGATATGTGTCGCATCACATCAACATATCATCAATGTATCGCTTTCCATATGATGGACAAGAACAACTATACAAGCTAATTACAATACTACCCAAACTTGTTCAAATCTTCGAGTAACTCAAGATGTCTTTGTGCCACACAATAGGGAAGCTTTTGCTGTTCCTTCTTCCAATCTACAAGTCCAATTACAAGAATTGACAAAGAATCTTGATACTAAGCTGAAATTTAAAGATAAAGGGGTAGGTGAATATTCATTATCTCTCTCTACCTTACCTCCTTCTCCGAGGTCACATGGGTAGCCTACCTTATCAAATCAAAAGATTGCAATAGCTTCTACATCTCAAGCTTCTATGCCAATCACAAAGTTTGATGGAAAATTCATTAAAGCTAATACCACTGAAGAAGAAGCTGAAGATAGGGACATTCTAAATTGGCTATACAAAGATGAAGATGACTCTCTCTTACACATTAAATTACCTAAAGAACAATATGGTAAGGGGTACGCTATCATGCAAAAAATGGGCTATGAAGGAAATGGTCTTATAGGGAAACGAAGAGAAGGAATTGTGGAACCAATTCAACCTATTTCAAAGCATTCAAGTGATAAAACAGGACTTGGATATGGCAAAGATAAAGAAGACTCTACTTCACAGCAAACACAATTAACTCATGAAGGAGGATCAGTGTCAGATAAACCTCATGAATCAGTTTTCCAATTGCAAAATAGTTCAGATACTGATTCTAATGAATATGAATGGGATACCATTTATAATGATGAATTTTGGAGGGATAAACAAGTTGATACCATACACAAGTATGCACCTGTTCTTATACAAGGAGAAGGCTCAAGGCCTCCACTTGATTATGTTTTACAAAGCGATCATGACTCAAGTGAGGAAGAATTAGATTCTAATGAGATTGACAATCAACAGGAGAATACCATCATAGACCTTGTCTACCATGAGGATGATAAACATATCATGACTTTGACAATTCAAGACCTTACCCAACCTAATGATCCCATACACCTTAGTTTATCCGAAACTTATTGATTGGGACATTGATGCACCTATCCACATTCCTACATTCCGTGATGATGAGGATATTATAAATTTCCTTTGTTCCTCAAATGAAGAAAACAATTGTTTCATCCAAGAATCTCATACTTATGATTTTGATAAGGAGGGTGTCAAGTCTCTTAGCTGCAAAATAAATGAAATAAAAGATGAATCTATTGGTGAAAACCAAAAAATGGCAGTGATAGATCACAACAAGAGAAAAATAAAGAGCGAATCTGACAGTGAAAAACCTTTGGAGGCACTGAAGGATGAGAAACTTGACACTCTTCCCAAGAATTATCATGAAAGGTCTTCTATTTTGATCGAACCAACAGAATCAATCAACATAAGTACAACAGAGCAGCCAAAAGTTTTGCAAATTGCAGCATCGTTAACAGTTGAGGAAGTCCTGAAATTCATGGAATTCTTGAAGGAGAATCAAATTAACTTTGCTTGGTCATATGCTGATATGCCAGGGTTAGATCCTAATCTGATAATGCATCATTTATCTATCAAGGCAGGGGAAAAACCTGTGAAGCAAAAGCTCAGAAAAATGCATCCACATGTTGCGTTACTAGTCAAAGAAGAATTAAAGAAGCTTTTGGATGTTGGATTCATTCGAACTATTGACTATGCAGAATGGATTTCCAATATTGTACCTGTTTCAAAGCCAGATGGAAGGATCGCAGTTTGTACAGATTTCGTGAGATTTAATAAGGCTTGTCCTAAAGATGACTTTCCTTTTGCCCAACATAGATATGATTGTTGATTTAACCATCGCCATGCAATGTATTCATTAATGATGGATTTCGGATATAAAACTATGCAAAATTTGCACCGAGGATCAAGATAAACAACATTCACATGCCCTGGGGTACATATTGCCGAATGTACGCCATTTAAAGTTAAAGAATGCCGAGCCACTTATCAAAGATAAATGACAACAATTTTTCATGACATGATGCATACATTCATGGAAGATTACGCTGATGACTTACTTGCCAACTACCACGGTGAAGAAATACCGGAAATCTCAATAAAAATCTTTACCGAATGGAGAAGGTTCAATGTTCGAATTTAATCCAAAGAAATGTGTCTGTGTTACATCAGAAACTCCAGATATACTGCCGCAAAAGGTATAGAGGTTGATCCAAAAAGTACAAGCTATAATGGACATGCCCCCACCACGAAATATCACCAACTTCAATTATTGCAAGGATGACTACACCACGGTTTATAGATCAACTGCGTAAAAGCTTGCTATTTACACATTTATTGCATAAAATAGTCCGCACGCAGCTGGGAGGGATAAATGTGGGCTAAAGATCTAACTAGACTAAGCAATATCTTTATGCACTACCAGCTTTTTTAATTCTATCATTCTGAGAGCCACTACTTTATATTTTACAGAGCATCCTTGGGAGTATTTAAGTAGTACAAGAAAGATTTGGTGTAAAGAAAGCATTATATAATTTATATCAGCAGAACTCTTTAAATAAAAGATATGAATTAAAATCCATAGCCATAGGGAAAAGCTGGCTTTATGTGGTAGTTGCTTTCAGGTGTTATGAGCATCTATATGTTGGCTCATACAGTTAAGCTGATAACCAAGATTGATCCACTAAAATATCTTTTAAGCAGAGCTACTTTAATAGGGAGACTTGCAAAATGGGTAATGATCTTAAATGAGTTTGACATTCACTATGTAGATCGAAAAGCTATTAAAGGATAGGTCATTGCAGATCAGTTGGCTGAAGCACCTTTACAAGAAGAAAATCCAATGCATATTGAGTTTCCTGATGCATGTCTTCACAACAAATAATTCGTAAATCATGGACATTGTACTTTGATGGATCTTATACAATATGGCTCGGGGGCAGGGATTCTCTTTGTTACGCCTGAAGGACATACCATTTCACGATCATATCGGTTGATGTTTCCTTGCACAAATAACATAGCTGAATATGAGGCATTGCTCATAGGATTGAAAATAGCTTTGGAATGGAAGATTACAGAGCTGCAAGTCTACGGTGATTCACAACTTGTCATTAATCAAATTAATGATGATTATCAAACTAAAGATGATAAGTTGCTACCTTACAAGAACATGGTAGATGATTATAAAAAGTATTTTGTGTCAATCAAGTTTTCACAAATATCAAGGATTGATAATAAAGCTGCAGATGCAATGGCTACCATTGCTTCCTTATTACAACTATCAGAAGATCAAACTAAGTATGAATTCTTGGTGGAACAATTGTTTTCTCCCGCCTATGATAATCCTGAAATCCAAGTCATATGTCATTTAACCGGTTCTGATTCACCTTTATATTGCAAGACTTATACCTATTTGAAAGATAATATCTTACCTTCGGATTTATCCCGCAACCAAAATGGAATTTCATAATGCTTAATCTTTCTCATATTTGAATTAGCCGAGTATCCTTTATCGTGGATGGGTCTCGATGGTACACCTTAGATGTCTTGAACGGACTTAACTGGAAAATCCTTATAAGAGGTTCTGTAGATGTAGGAGTCGGTCTAAGTGGTTTGACTTGTGCCAAGAAATCATTGAAGGGATACTTTATGGCCGCAATGGAGAAAGATTTTACTTTTGCTGTTAGCGGTTCAGCCGCCAGATTCACTGGAATCTTATCGGTGCACTCCGCGTAAGAACTGGAACTTTTCTACTTCCAGTTATGGCCTTTTTTTAGGGATTAGATCTTGTTGGTAAAATACATCCTTCATCATCAAATGGGCATAAATTTATTATCACAACTACGGAGTATTTTACAAAATGGATTGAAGTTGTTCCTCTAACAACAGTAACTGGCAAACAAATATCTTCATTTATCCTGAATTATATCATTTGTCTATATGGAATTCCTAATTCCATTATCACTGATAATGGAAGGCCTTTCAAGAATCAAGATGTGGATGAACTTTGTGAAAGATTTCACATCCAACACAGGTTCTCTACACCTTATTATCCACAGGGTAATGGTCAAGCAGAAGCTTCCAACAAAACAATCTTGAAGATCTTGAAGAAGACAATAAATGATGCTGGTCGTGATTGGCATGTTCAATTAAATCCAGCTTTGTGGGCATACAGAACAAGCATTCGCACACCAACAGGAGCTACCCCATATGCCTTGGTTTATGGAGCAGAAGTAATCTTACCACTAGAAGTTGAAATACCTTCGCTTAGGGTCTCACTCAAGGGATTGATAAGTGATGAAGACTACAGAGTTTCTCGCCTCCAAGAGCTAGAATTGTTAGATGAAAGATGTCAACATGCAGCTGATCACTTGAAGGGTTATCAACAGATTATGTCTCGTAGTTATAATCACAGAGTTAAACCACGAACATTTCAAGTGGGTGACTTAGTACTGAGAGAAAATCCACGTAATCAGCAAGATAGAGAAAAGAAAGGGAAATTTGAACCTAATTGGCCTGGTCCATTTGTCGTCATTGCAACATATGGTTCTGGTGCATATCAGTTATCCACGTCAGAAGGGGACCTGTTTGAAGATCCAATCAATAGCATTCATCTGAAGAAATTTTATGTTTAAAATCAAAAAAATCAGAAAAAGTCATAAAAAAATTTAAAAAAAAACCAAAAAAATCAGAAAAAG
>VDFB02374518.1:0-51173 GCA_007258455.2 Sequoia sempervirens | reverse complement strand
CTCTCATCTAAGGTTTTTAACTTCAACTAGGGCAACAACAAGTTCTCCTTCAAGATCAAAAACTCCTCCCTCTTCATTGATTTCTTGATCATTTTGGTATTCATTTGCAATCTCTATGAATTGAGATTCATCATTTATTCCGAATAAAAGCAAAAAGTATAATCTTTGTTTCATTACAAAATATTTCATGATTGTCTCATTTTTATTGGAGACTCAACAACCTATATGTCTATGTATCCACATACAAGGTCATCACTTAAAGTGATTTCTCATTTTTTCAAAATAGATTATTCATCAATTCTTTCAGCATAAGAAATAATAATGACTCTTTGCATATTATAATTCTCATACCCATCGAACCTTCACATAGTGACTATGTCACTATTTTATATGCATTCAAGTAACATAAATTTTTCATAATAATTCTGGAAGTATAACTACCTTTTACTAACTGCCTTCTCAAAAATACATAACTATCAAATAGCATCATTGTGGAACATCCTTTGCATAGTTTTAACCAATTGCTAATCATATGAATCATATTCAATAATTCCCATTTAAACTTCAATGTATTAAACACAAACATACCCACATTAAAAGTCAATCTATTGCACTAAAAAATTGTGTATTAAAACTATACAATGAACACACATATACTTAAATAAACCCTTTTAAACACCATATGCACATTAAGACCATTTCAAGGTTGAAACCACATGTCATTAACTTTAAAACCAACAAGGAACCATTGGAAAAATTAACAATCATAGATTGATGAAACATCATAAATACATTGTGAAACATCAGTCGACCAAGATCATGAAGGGATGAAACTCAAACATAAAAAAATGGCAATAACTATATGCACCAAACCATCTTTTAAAAATAGCAAGACCTTATCCATTTACAATAAAACCTTATGAGAATGCAAGACCCTATATATCAAACAAATATTGACTTCAAGATAGAAAACCACTTTGAGACAATGCAATTTATGTAAGGATAGACTAGGGTTTAAACAAGAAATTGTATTACCTCTTTGAATGCAACTCAAACTATAAATAGAGAATGATATCATTTGAAGACAATAAAATAATATTGTCTAAAAAATATTTCTCTCCACTTCTATCTTCCATACCATTTTTTCCTCAAGCTTTCTCATGCCCTACCATGACCATCACTTTCAACAATGGACTACCTTAGTGTTTAGTCAATGATGACTTTTAGGGTTGTAATTATGTCTAGAAATTTCATTATGCTTTTCTCATTTTGCATGAAGATAAAAAAAACATCATCATGTTTAAATGATTATGTCGGCCTATAATTATAAGGCACGATATGTTAAGTGCTAAGTCCATGACATTATTGTTGTCTAAGTTAGACAACATGGCTTCCTTAGTGATAGCAAAATAATATCCAATGTCAACAAAAGATAAAACACCTTATTCCCTTTAAATAATTACCAAATCCAATTAACATCAATTCCAAATAAACACAATGCTAAAGATCAAAGGGTTCAACAAATTAATATAAGAATGGTGTTAAGGTACTGAGCGCATTTTGATATATGAAAAGAGTGAGAGCCTTAATTGAAGATGATGATATAGGGTCCATGTTGATCTGATGCAAAGAGAAGGTTGTAATGTATAATAGTAAAAGGGATGTTTATTTTTTGAATACTTCATATATATAAACTAACAGTGCTCTCAAGTATTTAGAATGTGTTTGATAATTTTGGCATTGTGAGAAGTTTTTGGAGTCTATGATATCCTTTTACAAAGACGATGTTGTGGTAATGAGCAAAAAAAGAACAAAAGGAATGGGATCTTTCAATGAAAATGACAGGTAACTAGATGAGAGAGTGAAAAAGGTAAGTTCTTTTTTATGAAGAATATACAATAAGTTAATGAAAAATAGTGTGTAAGGTGCAGTCAAGAAGAGTGTAGGGAATTGAAGAAAGTGAGAAGGGAATAAAGGTTTTCTGTTCATTATTTATATCTATCAACCTTTTGTATTTGATATGTTGAGGAGAGTCTTGTGAAGGTGTTATCTTTTATGTTTACAAAAGGGTGAGTGGTTTTGAATGTGAAACAAAAAGGAGGAGAGGCAGGTTTGAGATTATGATTTTGATTCAGTATGGTAATATGGGTGAATAAGGAAGATGAATTTTTTGCACAGATAGAGCAGTGTTTTTTATGGAAGCAAAGTAACCCTCTAAGATTTGTTTATTCCTTTTGTGGTGTTGTGTGTTTTTCATTGAGGCTTGAATGGTTGCTAGTGAGCCTTTTCTATTAGCTAGTGAGGTTTGTTGTATTGCTAGTGAGGCATACAATTTGTAAACAATAAGTTTTTAATAAATTAATTTTTCATAGTGATTTTCTCACCCTTTTTAGGTTTTTTCCACTCATAAATATGGTGTCTCATGTATCCTTGATGATATGTTTCTTTGTGCATGATTTAGTATTCCTAATTCACACATGATGGTGTAATATGCACCTCTTTGTGTTTTGTTTATGAAATACATATCTAAAGCTTTGTATGATTAAGAGTATTAAGTTTCTGAGATTAATTTTATCTAATCACTACATCAATCCACCTCTTAGTGGTTATGTACAACAAGTGGTTGATTTTGGTGGTGGAGTACAATAGAAAAAGTAAAAGAAAGAAAGAAAAAATAAATACCTAGTAGAATGCTAAATAAGAAGCGCAACGTAAACCAAGTACAAAGGTTGATGAAGAAGCAATTAAGAGAAATTAAATACAAACTGAAAAGGATACAAGGTTAGAAGATGATTTTATAATTTGGAATATTGGGAAGAAAGGAGATCACTTTGTGAGTGACTTTGAACAAGAATTTGATGAAGATTATTGTGAAGTTGATATTGAAGGTGAGCTTATTTGTGCCCTTGAAGAGATTAAGAAACTCATATTGGAGAATCAAAGGTTAAAATTGTAACTTCATGAAGAAAAGGTGTCCAAGAATAAAATACTTTCACACCTTCAAGATTCAGAAAAAATAATAGTAGATTTCAAGGTTAAAATTGAAGAAGTTAAGAAGATAGAAGTCAATAATCAACTTAAGGTAAAAGAGGTTGATTGTAAAAAGTATGAATCAAATATAGTTTCTTTGAGAATTGAATTAGGAAATGCTTCTTCCAAGTTACACAAGGTACTTTAGATTGAAAAGAGTACTGAGTTTTTATATGAGATGTTCATCAAGAAAAAAAAATACAAGGACACTACTGGGTTAGGTTTTAAAGAATAGAAAAATTCTAAGATAAGAAAAAATCCAAGGAAGAAAATAGATCTAGACTATCACCCTGCTACTCCTAAGGCTAGAGATAAGCAGATGAAAAAAGGAGGTACCCCTACTCAAGCAAATAATAAAAAGTTCAGAATTTATTTTCATTTAGAACAATGCCATAGTTCCAAGTTTGAAAATTCTTTTCATGGTTATTTATTTTCATGTTATTATTTTGGTCATAGGGAAATGAACTGATGGATTCATGCAAGGAAAGTAGTATGCAATAAGATCTCAATTGAATGGTTAAAAAGAAGAAAGAAGATTATATGTTATAGATGTAATAGGTTTGAACATAAATCACAATATTGGAGTGATTTAATGAAACCGTTTAATCATCTTAAGAAAACATGCATTTAGACAGTTTGGAGAAGAAAAAAAACTAGGAGAAGGATGAATCTAATATTGTGCATACTACACAAGTAACATCTATAAGTGCATAAAATGAAGTATAAGATTAGGTGAAATGTTTATTGCTTCATTATTCAGCCCCATAGTCAACAAATAAAGTTGATAGTGCTTATTAAAGTTTCTAAGAGATAAAATTAAGATAGTTGCATATTTGTACATGTCAGAGTTTTGTAAAGAGGTGATAGTTTAATTTTTCATTCTTACTTTTCTTGCATTATTTGCTCATATGCTCTTTCAAGAAAAATAGATTGAGAAATACTCTTTCATTTCATATCAAGTGTATATACTTTCATAAGTCTTGAGGAGAACAATAATGTTTGGTATTTAATCTTTAGATTTGGGATAGTGACATTTTGGTTTTTAAGAATCTTGTATGCATTAGTGAAAGAGATTTGGAGTTCTCTATCTTCTTTCACATTTCCTATGATATGTAACACATTGGTAGTGGTTTGGTATAGGTCTTCCACAGTGAAAATAAAAGTTTGCAGGAGTATGATGACAATCTTGACTGAATTTTCAATGAGTTGCACTAATTTTTAGTGATCAACATGTGGAATATGGTAATAGGTATGGAAAGCAAGATCATAGTCCTCAATACTTATTCTTGCAAGATGGAGTAAATTATATTATGTTGAGATGATATGCACAATGATTGAAATCTTGATAACATTAACAATTTACCATGTTCTTTGAAGCCTTCGTTCAATCAGGGGGTCCATGGTGAGAGTGCTTTGATTGTTATGACAATGTATGATTCTCAATACTGGTGAATGTTTGATAATAATTTCATCATGAGATGAGGGTGAATTCAAGGTTCTTGTATAGCGGTAGTCATACTTGTTCTTGGTGTTGTATGATTGAAATAGCGAAATTCATTCTTGTACAATGAAATTTATGCTTGTACAGTGATTTTCTTGCTTGCTTCAAGTAGATAGTGTGGTAACATATGTTTTTCTCGATAGTATGTGATAGTAATCTTGCTTGATTTTAACTTTTATTTCTTGTAGATGTTGATTCAAAGTGAAGTTTTTTTATTTCTAAATAGTGGTCAAAGTTGATAGATTATGGTTGATTCATGCTTTCTATTGTGGTAGTTCATACTTTCTTTAATTTGTTTCATTCCTTTCTCAAGGTATTTAATGGTTGCACCATAGTTTCTCATTATTGGTGGTGTCTCTAGTGAACTTGATCAAATGTTCTTATCAATGAATGATCTTCAATTTGTTTTATCTCAGTGATAGCTCAAATCATAGTGGTTCTCATTGGGTTTTATATCTCATTAATAGTACAAGTGTAATTAAAGTTCCTTCATTGTGAATCTTGTATAGTTGTGATGCTTGATAGTTTATATGATCTACATCTTGGTTATCTCAATTTTCAGTTATAGTCAAGTATGATCAACTATTCTAGAAAGTTTCTTATGGAAACACTTCATATCAAAATGTAAATTATGAAGGACAAGATGATAAGTGGTCAACAATATCTACACTTTTATCAACATCGAGGAATAGTCTTAGCAAGGATGTGTGTAGACAAGCTTTCCATGGTGTGGAAACTCTTTAATTTTTAATTACATACTCAAATATGTTGAAGTATTTCCTTGAGCAATTATCAAGGGAGATAAAAGTATTTTCTATTCATTGCAATACATATTTGCTTGATAGTGCTTTGGAAAATATTCTTGGTGTTTGATGTCAGTTCAATGTCTTGTGAATGAAATTTTTTTATTAATAACTTCAAGACATGGAATCTTGTAGGTTTGATAGTTGTTCTTGGATAGTTGTTGGATAGTTGTTCTCAATCAAATATGTTTCTTTTCCTAGTGAAATTCAGTTTATGGTGGTTGTGCAACAATGATAGGGATTGCTGCTTTGAAATAGTAAATAAGGCAATGTTATTTTTTGTGCAATAATAGTGAATAGTGTTTCAACTTCCTTCTTTTAGCATTGAACTTAGTAGGTTGATTTAAAAGTATTTTTTGATAGTTCATAGTCCTTGATTGAATATTTCTTGACTATTACTTTCTTTTTAATACTTTGATAGTAGCTCTAGTACTTGACAATGTTGGTGCTATGGTATGGTTCTTGATAGTGTCTCAGCATGAAATTGGTTGATAGTGTCTCAGCATGACAATGATCATTCATTCTCAGTAGGTCTTAATGTCTTGAAATTTTTTTGCAGCAGTTTGTGGTAGTGGTTCGAATTTAAATAATTTTCTGACTATGATAGTGGGCTATATTTTTTTCTCTTATTCCTTTGTATAGTTGATGAGGTGATTGTAAATATTCTTTTTTTTTTCTCTTAAGTTGGAATAATTTTTCTCTTATGATGGTTTTCTTGGGACTCTTTATCATTCTTGTCAAATGGGGAGATAGGCTCGATAAGTTCATAAGGGGAGAATGTAGAGATAAGTTGACACTGTTGATTTTTATTTTATTTCAAAGTTTGTTTCATAAAGGATTTTCATTGTTGGTTTTTGCATTGGTATTATTCATTTTTCATTTACATTTTTCTTTTGATGTTCTCCATGGAATTCAAGACATTCAAGTTTGATAAGTTTCAAATCATCAAAGCTTCAAAGGGTTGTGTCATAGAAAAATGGCCCCTTGTCATTTTCATGGTCTTTTAGGTCTTGTTTCATGGTTTTGGAACTATGTTGCTTTGATTTTATGATGTATCATGGCTTGAACATGCTTATTTAGGTACAAAATTCAAATAAATACATCTTCTGAAGGTGTTGTGAAGTGTTGTAAGAAATTTCTACATTCTTCTAAACTCTATTCAATGCATTTCACCTAAATACCACCTTTTCACTCATCAACAAGTCCTATTTTAAAGTGTTGTAAAGTCTTGTAACAAGATTTCATGCTTTTCTAGGAACATCTTCACTATTTACACCTTTCTCATGCTTGATTTTGTCCCTTTTATGCCCTCATAAGCATATATTAAGTGTATTTTTGGATCTTATCCTAACAAATAGTATTAAAAAAAACATTTTTCCTGACACATGGTTTTAGGTCCTAGGTGGGACCCATTCACCATGGGTGGCGAATGAGTCCCCCTTTGCCCCAAGTTCAAAATATTTCAATTTTCCTTTCAGGATTTTATTTAAATTCACTTCATTTTGACCTGTGATAAGGTATGAACGGATAGTAAGGCACAAGAATTGTATAAATATATATTTTGCACCTCATTTTACATCTCCTAACACTTTCAAGCAATCTCCACATTCAAGGATTTAATCTTCAAACACTCAATCATTCTACATCATCAACTCAAGCACTTTCAATCACTTTGAAGCAGCTATTGACTCTACTTCAAACTCGCATATATACAAGGATCTTGGTAAGTTAGTAACACTTTCATGTTGTTCATTTATCATTTCCTTTTCATTCCATTTATTTCTTTTTGTTTTGATTACCAAAGTGGGGTTTGACCAAGGAAAACCCCTATTCACTAAACACCCAACATTTTCCCCCTTTTTGCATGTGTATTTGCAATCTTGTTTTGCAGATTTAACAGGTTTAAAGGTGTTGAAAAGTGGAAACTATGTCAAATAGGCTCTTCAAGTCAACTTATTATCCTTTAAATAATTTTGAGTGTTTTCTATCTATTTCTTGTAGAACTGACCCTGACAACCCGACATTCAAACATCTCCAAATTTGGTGTAGCAGAATTGCCTCATGATTTTCTAAAAATATTGAGGAGGAATGATTCGATACCCTTACTGAATGAGTCCCACATGAAATTTGATTTTTTTTTCACGATTCGGATCTCGACTATCGTAAATCGCCTTCATCACACTTTTTACCAGCTTAGAGGATTGATTCGGCCACCCTTGTAAATGAGTCCCACTGGAAAATCAATAAAATTCATCAACATTAAAGATACCCCTGACAACTCTTATTTCATCTAGGTGCACTCAAATTTACCGATGTACCTTTTGTTCTACATAATTTCTTCATTTTCATAGTTGTTTGCATATCACAGTGTGTTTTCAAACATAGCTTAAATTGCACTTTTGCATGCATTTAGATTATCTTAATTAGTCAATTGCATTTATTCAAGATCATTTACATCATATCACATTGCACACATCCTTATTTGAGTGTTACATAAGAATTTTTGAATCTAATCTCTCTCCTTTTAGGTGAAACCCTATAAGAGTCAGAGAGTCCATTGGGTCCAAAAATCTATGTCACATTTTGGTGAACCCAAATTTTGAACATTTTAAACTTCAAATTGCATTCACATCTTGCATCCTACTTTACATTTGCATTTCAGTTCAATTACGAAATTGATTTGTTATTGTATTCTAGGACCTTCCATTTTGCATTAGTGAAACATTCATTTAGTTTTCATTTTTGTATTCAATTTCATTGAAAATAGTGAAACTCTGCATTCTTCATTTGTACTTACATTCTATAGAACATTTAAATCATCCTTAAAATTCTAAAAAACACAAAAAACTTGCATACTGCGACTCATTCACCACCTAGGGGGAATTAGTCCCTTTGCATTTTTGAAACAACATTTTTCTAACCTCTTTGGCATTTTTCTGCATTACACTTTTCTATTCCTGCTTTCTATTTTCATATCCAAATTCTCTATTTTTCCTCACTTATTTAACCTTAGTTTCTTGACATCATGTCCTTCTTCTTTAATAAGTTTTGGAATTCCCTCAAATCATTGGTAGACATGTCCAATTGTACCTTTTGTTGTGACCTTAATGAAATTGAACAATCTCATGCTCCTTTAACTCCTCATGATGTAAAAATCATTGGAGAAGATGATGCTAGAATGAACAAGTTCTATAATGATTTCCTTGACAACCTAGAAGAAAATGCAAATTTTTACCCCTCTATGAGATCACAAGAATTACGTATTGTTGCACCACCTGATCACTCTACTTATTTACATCTTAAAGTCAACACAGGACCTACAATTCCTCTCTCTCAAGTGGACCTAGTTCCTCTCAATCACCACAATCCCAACCATTTTATGAGCATACAGTCACAAAAAATCCTAGCAACCTTGAGGACGCATATGGTAAAGGCTTTACTATTTTGAGTAAACAAGGTTGTGACACAAAACATGAACATGACATCCATAAATTTTTTGAACAACAACAAATTGAAGCCAATTCAACAGGACTAGGATATCAAGATCCTTCTCATCCTGAGAGACATCCTCTTCAACCTAGGAGACTTCTGGATGTTGGAACGGTTATCTTGAATTCTCCTCCTAACTTGAACATTCTCCTTCCATGTGAACACCCATTCTCTCCTTCTAATGACAGGGATGTTAGGATTCCTATGGGTTCCCTTCTTCCTTCTACTCATGAAAAAGGAGAACCTAGTAAACACAAACAACTGTACAAATTGAAGAAGATAAGGTTTCCTACACATCCTCCACCTGAATGTGAATGGATACTTCAATTTCTTCTAAACAAAGGTTTTATACTCTTACCACCTTCCAATAGACTGGTCATTTGTCCTAACGAATATAATATACCATATTGCAAATATCATCATATTATTGGACATTGCACGGAAGCATGTTGGACTTTGAATGAGATACTAGAAAAGTATCACTTCGCTGATAGTGACTATTTTCCTCTCATCCCTTAAAACACCACTTCCCTTTCATGCCATAGTTGTAGAATATTTTCATTCTCACTATTGCATGATCCTTTCCATCTTCACCCTTGGGATCATGCTTGTTTTGCATACAAGTGATTGTTATCCTTTTCCTTTGTAATGCATTTGCATTTTTCTCTTAACCATGTTATTACTTTTTCCGCTTGTATATCCAAGATTGAAAAACCAATAACTTAGTTAATGGTTGACTTGCATTTGCATTACTTGTTTCTTTTTATCTTTCTTTTCATGTGTGTACCATGTTCCCCCGTATTGTGCTTTGATGTACACTTCTTCTATTCATACCTTAATTCTTCTATTTTTCATGCTTTTCTTTGTGTTTTCCTTTTTGGGGATGATGCAAAGCGTAGAGATGCCCTATGTCTCTTCCATGTTGACCCACAAGGTCTTTTCTTTTTCTCTTTTTGTTTTTATGTTTCCTTTTGGGGATGACTCAAAGCATTGAGATGCCCTATGTCTCCCTATTGACCCAAACCTGCTTTCCTTTCCTTTTTTTACTTTGTCTCTTTTCTTGTGTTTTTCCTTTTTGGGGATGACGCAAGGCATTGAAATTGAAATGTCTCCTTCATGTTGACCCAAAAATGTTTTTCATTTTCTTTTTGCCATTTTTTTTTTCTTTTCGGGCTTGTGTTTTCCTTTGGGATGATGCAGTGTTGAGACCGCAATGTCTATTGCAAAGTTCACTCATAATAGACTTTATTTTTCTTTGTTTTGTTCTCTTTTGTCATTCTTCTAGTTCTATGTATTTGGGGAATGATGAGGTTTCAAACCTATTCATAAAAACATTGCAGAAATGAACATACTAACCCCAAATCCATAGATCCCTTATGTGTTTGGTATGCTTTCTTTTCTGGGGGGAAACTCCCTTTCTTTCTCAAAAGACTTTTCATTTTTCCTGACATGACGTGAGCCTTAACCTCTCAAAAATATGACTTGGCATAGAGCTATCTAGGTTGGATCTCATGTCTTATTTTTTCTTTCTTTTCTACTTTCAAGTAATTTTGATAGAATGATGTGGTGAAAACTCTTTAAAGTGGGGGAATACATTACCATTATTTCATTTGCATTCATGCTCTTACTATTGCCATGTCATTTACATGATGTGTTTGTCACTTTTTGGATGACATTGGGTGTGATGTCCTTCATAAGTGTGATCTATCTAAGCATATTGCATTCCTTTTGGTGAACTAATGTGACACACTGCATCCCTTAAGTTGAAAATATACTATTCTTTGATTGGTCCTCTCTTAGAGACATTAGATACAATGTTCCCTAAGTGACTAACCTTGCATAAACTGAACAAGACTCCTTTGAACAATCTTTCACATTACATTTTTGCATTTTATATTGTTGCATTTCTTGGCCACCTTGCATAACACAACTTGCATGCCTGTAGTGTTGTACTGTTTAAAGCTTAACATTTACATTTCCTTTTTCTTTGTGGTGCCTTGTTAAAGTTATCAAATGGGTATAACTTTGACATGGTTGGAGTGAAGCCCAACCACAAAGCATGACTTTTCCCCTATACCACTTTGTGTTTAGGAGGGATACCAACTAGCGATGTATCTTACTTCTTTTGGCTTCTCACCCCGTGGACAACTAGTTCTATGGCCCCAAAGTGAGTATATAGTTTGGCCTTTTCACCCCATGGACAACTTGAAGTTTCGTGGCCCCAGAGTGAGTACACATTCTCTTTTTCAAACAATTAGCCTAGATCTCTTTTCACAACTAGTTGGATTGACGATTGAAGCTTCATTCAATTCATCTCAAAAAAATTGTGTTCCTTTGTTCTTATGTTCAATTTTCCATGGGATCTCCATCTTGGGGGCTTGATCATCCCTCTTGCTTGTTGTATTCCATCTTGCTAATGTAAGTACATTCAACCATTCCCTCGAGCAAAATTATTACTTTAGTGTGAGGAAGCAAGTTCATCCTCTCACTAAAGTGGGGGCTAAATGTGCCATAGAAAAATGGTCCCTTGTCATTTCCATGGTCTTTTAGGTCTTGTTTCATGGTGTTGGAACTATGCTACTTTGATTTTATGATGTATCATGGCATGAACATTCTTATTTATGTACTAAAACTCAAAGAACGACATCTTGTGAAGGTGTTGTGAAGTGTTGTAAGATATTTCCACATTCTTCTAGACTCCTTATCTTACCGCATTTCACCTAAACAACCTTTTGACTCATCAGAAGTCCTATATTTAAGTGTTGTAAAGTCTTGTAAATAAGAGTTCACACTTTCTAGGTGGCCATCTTCACTATTTTACACCCTTATCATTCTTTATTTTGTCCCTTTATGCCCTCATATCCTATATTAAGTGTATTTCTTTAGATCTTATCCTCGACAACATTAAACATAACATTCCCTCCCTCGACACATTGTTTTAGGGTCCTAGGTGAGACCCATTTGCCATGGGTGACAAATGACCCCTTTGGCCCCAAGTTCAAAATATTTCAAATTTCCTTTTTGGGATTTTATTCAAATTCACTTCATGTCACTCCGTGGATAAGGTATGAATGGATAGTAAGGCATGTAAGAATTGTATAAATATGTGTTTTCACCTCATTTTACATCTCCTAACACATTCAAGCAATCTCCACATTGAACCATTCAATCTTTCAAACACTCAAGCACTTTCAAGCACTTTGGAGCAGCCATTGACTCTACTTCACACTCGTGATATACAAGGATCTTGGTGGTAAGTTAGTAACACTTACATGTTGTTTTATCATTTCCCTTTGCACTCCATTTTATTTGTATTGGGTTTGATTATCAGCAATGAATGAAACCCTTATTCACTAACCCCCCAACATTTTTCCCCTTTTTGCATGTCTATTTGTAGTCTTGTTTTGTAGATTTAACAGGTTTAAAGGTGTTGAAAAGTGGAAACTAAGTCAACTAGGCTCTTCAAGTCAAATTATCATCATTTCCAGCATTTTGAGTGTTTTATGTCTATTTCTTGCAGAACTGACTACAGTAACCTGACATTCAGACATCTCCAAATTTGGTGTAGGAGAGTTGCCTCCTAATTTTTTAGAAATCTTTGGGAGGACTGATTCATCACCCTTCATGAAAGAGTCCCACTTGAAATATGAAAATCTATATTTTGTCAAAAATTAGTTCCCGACACTTTTTTACCAATTGGAGGATTGATTCTCCACCCTTGCTGAATGAGTCTCATAGTGGAAAATCAGCAAAATTCATCAGCATTCTAGATACCTCAGACAACTCATATTTCCTCCAGGTGCACTCAGATTTACTCCTGCACCTTATGTTCTACATAATTTCTTCATTTTCATAGTTGTTTACATATCATAATGTGTTTTCAAACATACCTTAAACTACACTTTTGCATGCATTTTAGATTATCTTAATCAATCAATTGCATTTATTCAAGATCATTTACATCATATCACATTGCAGACATCCTGATTTGAGTGTTACATATGAATTTTTGGATCTAATCTCTCTCTCCTTTTAGGTGAAAAACCCTATAAGAGTCAGAGAGTCCACTGGGTTCAAAAATCTGTCACAAGGGTCAAAGAGTATAAAATATTCAAAGAATAGTATCAGTGCATCAAAAGGCATCAAATTTTATCAAAGCATACAGTTGATATTCATTGTATGTCATTATGTTGATGGTATTTGTAATTCAGTCATTATGTGCAAAAGGAGTGCTAATTTATTAATAAAGAAATATATTATTGTTTTCAATGAAAGAGCTCATTTATTATTTTTATGTGTTAAATTTTTAAGCTTTAGAACCCTAAGAACCTAGGGTTTGTGCATTTTTTAAGGCTTTCAATGAAATATCAATTTTACGTTATAAAAGTTAATTGACTTGCTATTGTAAGTATCACATTGCTTAAGTGATAAATTAAGGATTCAAAACTCTTATATACATTAATTGGATGCATATTTTCCACAAGTCACTCTAATATAGTAATAATAGTGGAGTATTCATCTATTTTGTAAGTCATTCAACTGGTTGTCAAAATAAAATATATCTCCCACATGCATGGGATGGTAGTAGTTTCCTTTTGTAAAACTTAGTATAATACAATCAAATTAATAATTGAAGGCATCTTCGATATTTTTAATTTTTGTGTATTCTCTATTTGTATGTTTCCCCCTCAAACTCCTTGATTTATAGTGATGCAACACTAGCAAGTCCTTGATAAATCATGAAAACAAATGTGACATCAGGAGTCATGAGGCATATTCTCACGAATCCTAAAAATACTTTAGCTAACATTCAAGAGACACAGATTATGTAGATCGGTCTATAAGAGTACAAGTTCTCCAAATTTATAAAGAAATTAAATATTCCTAAACCATATTGAAAATGTAAAAAAAATAATGCCTTAGGATTATGAATAAAAATAGTTTCTAGTAGAACACTTGGTACAATAAAAAAGCATCCATATATACTAGATTTCCAATAGTCTTAAAGAACATGATATTGTAATAATTGTAACATATTGAGGTCAATAAAATGGATCCACACATACAATGAAATCATGGAAATATACTTTATTGCATAATTTAATCACTCTGGCACCATTCAAAAAATGAATTCAAAAGTACCTATAAGAAGCTTGATTGCAAGAATTTTGAAATTTTAACATTTATCATTTGAGATTACCACAACCATCTTGAGAAGAATGCCATTAATTCAATATGTGGAGAGAAATAAAAAATTCTCAAACTAAATAAATATAATGAGCTTTGAAATCATATTCATGCCACAAATCTACAAGGATTTTTTTAAAATTTGTTACTTACCTCTAATAGATTTTCCAATTCAAAAGTTAACCTTGTCTTGTTTTCCAATAATACATTCTTGAGATTACTCTTTTATATTTTCAATGAAAGGTAGACCTTCAACAATTCTTAATCTCTTCAATCGAATTAATCCACCAAAATTGAGGTGACTATATCTTTGGTGGTAATGTTTAATTTCATTCATTTCACTAAACCTTAACACTTTGTTTACATGAGTAAAATAAACAAGAAACATCCTATCACTTGTCATATTTTCTCTAGCAACAAATACATTCCATTTTATCTTGTCTCTTATTATCCAATCATTCTCATCAAAGGTCACTTGATACTTATTTTCTAACCGTTATCCAATAGAAAACATGTTTTCTTTGAGTGTTCCAACAAAGAATATTTTATTCGTATATTTTTACCTCACCATATTATTTTGTAAGTAAAATAGAACCCTTACCTTTACTTTCATAAGACTGACTATATCATAATATAAATATACTATAATGTTTTGATTAGATTAAAGTTTTGAAGGGCTCATACTCTTTTACAAAAAAAATTGTAGAGACCAGTAATGTTGTTCATCAAAATTGATCAATAATTTCTCATTATGTGTCATATTCAATGAATGTCTAGAACCAATGCACCGTAGATTATTCTCACTAACATATTTATTGAAGAAAAAATAATTAACTTTTTTTTTTATCTTTAATAGTATTATGAGGATTTATTTTCTCTATTTCACCTTGTTTAATCCCATATTTTGATGCATACTATCCAAAATTACTATAGTGAAATGATTGGACATTCCTTTTATTATTGTCTCCTCCATTATTTCTACTTCTTCCTCTTCCAATTCCTTTCTATTTGCTACCTCTTCCTCTATCATTACCTCTTGCTCTAAAACTTTTAGATTCGTCTTTGTATTCATTTTTATGTTATAGTAACCTTTTGGAATTTTTGAAGAATGTATTTACTTTTAATGTTATATTTTATTTAAACAAAAATTATTGCGATAGGATTTATTCATAACTATTCATTTATTCTTCTATAGTTAATAAAATTCCACTTAGTTCATCTATTTGTATAGTTGTGAGATCTTTAGAGGTTTTAGCTCTAGATACCACACCATCAAATTTAGGAATCAAGACCATTAATAGCTTTTGAATTTCATTCTTGCTATCTACATATTCCACTTAAACATTCATTTGACTTACTAGACCTTCTACCTTTGTTTGAAGATCCTTCAGATATTCACAGGTAGTCATCTTTACAATTTCAAAACTTTTCCTCATTGTTTGCAATTATATGATTTGTGCACTCTGTTATACATTAGTGAGTATTTTCTTTCCTTGACTATAATTACTAGCACCATTTATCCTAGGAAAAATTACTTTATTAATTACACCTTTAACCATAGATAGAACTTCATTATATTTACTTATATTTTTTACAATCCCCTTTCATTTATCATTTAATACATTAAATTCACTTATATCTAATAGTTCTACATACAGTTGTATTATTTTACGTAAATATTTAGATTTGAGTAGGGTTTACATTTTGGTACACTAATATGTAAAATTGTCTCCTTCAAAGATGAGAATTAACATACTAGACATGAAATTTCCTATCAAAATTTCCATGAAGAAATGTGTGCAATGAGTAAAAAAATTCAACATATTTTTTGGCAAGATCTTTGCAAATGAATACTCATTATCCCTTGAAATGAGACTCACTCCTGGTAGCTTTTTTATATTATTTATTTGAGGAATAAGTGTCAATTTATTTGATAAAGCACTTACAAAATATGCACTTATTATCATTAAAAATAAAGAGTACAATTTTAAGAGGTTCAAAATAACCTTTCTAGAGAAAAATCAATATCTAAATTAGATATCACCACTAGTTACATTTTAATGCTATTAGATTTCCACAATCCATAAGAATATCAATATAGTTATTTTAGGATTCAATTGTGTGCAATCTTTTTCAATCACAAAGCTTGCACACAACTGAATCCAGAAATTACTATATTGATAGTTACATTTTTTCAAGAATTTTTCTTTATAATTAAAATAATCTAACCTTATAAAATAATTGCTTCATTGTGGCCTTTTAAAGCATCAAGCTTTTGGGGTGGAGGGCCTAGCTCGATTGGATAAAGTATCATGTTGTAGGAAAGAGGTCACGAGGTCTAATCTCCCCTCTATCCTCATGGTACCAGAGGGCATGTTGCTCCAATGACACCAATCACGTGAAAAGGTTTACCAGGTGCACTACAGTTTATAGGCAGGTTACCAGATTCATGTAGTCTAAAAAAAGCCATCAAGCTTTAGGCTTTTAACAAATTAAAAAAATAATATTATGGCAAGTTTATAAAACGTGAAGTCAAATATTTTTATAAAATAATGTAAGATTTCTTATGGCAATCTACTTAGAAGAATATCAACTCCTCCCTATCAGAGATTGATGCAGAAGCTGGGAAACCAAACTATTTTGTGGGACTCAAGATACTAGTGTCAATTCATATGAAGAAACCCCAATTTTGTCCCCTCTTTGGTTGGCTCTTATTAGATTCACAAGATATCTTATTTGTTTACAAATTTGGCTAGTCTTAGAAGAAGCAAGATCTCTAAGCATATGTGTGAAGAGAGGAAGGTGGAATTTCCCTTATGAACTAGTTTGTGCTTAAGTCCTTCAGAGGGAAGACTCCCAAGAAGTAGATTACCACCAAGGCTACTCATAAGTCCACTCCTACAATAGGTTAATCCACACAAATATCATCTAGAATTGTCAGTTTTCTTGAAAATTGTAAGTACTAGAGGAAGACTAGTCTTTTTATCAAAAAAATTAACATTTAAAAGGTTCAATAGAAAAATAAGATGATCGAGAATATTGAAACCATACATTCACACTTGAAACTAGTTTTAGTAATCGATGAAGACAGAGAAAAGAAAACAACAATAGTGATCGGCTGATCATAAAACAATCAAATATATAAAATGTCCAAATTATCCTAGTTTTCAAAAAAGTAAATGTTGACACACAGCCATATTCATCAATAACGATATTACCCTTTTATATTTATCATATCGATGTTTTCACATAGAAAGATAATAAAAGAATATCAATAATGTGTTAAACAAAGTCTAAAGTAAACAAGAAGGCATTCAAATCCCCAATCGCTTCCCGACCCATCCGATGAATGAATGCTTTTAAAATTCCACCGCAATAATGGTGCCAAATAAAAGATAACTGGAAAACTGATTACATCGTTGCCAATATCAATACTGTGTTGACTCTTATGAACGCTAGTTTACAAAATTTTATGCCTAGTTTCTATGTATTTTTGTATTTATATACTAATTGCTTTTAGATATCACCGTCCTCTCTATCTGAAATTTGTTTCTTTAGTGGTGGCCATTATTTTGTACGATATGTTCAAGCTAATCCTAAATAACTCACCTCTGGTGAACGTAATTTAATGGAAAGAACTTCAATATGAAGTGGTAAAACATTTCACATTCTTCTCCCGCGTTATTGCAGCAACATACAGAATGCCTTTCTCCATTGAAACCATTACATCTGATATTGATCTCCCGGTCATCGACATCTCAAAATTTCCACAAGCCTTCGATACTCATGAACTGAAACACCTTGGACATCATCCCGAACTTGCCAAACTCAGAGACGCCTGCAAAGAATGGGGATTTTTCAAGATCGTCAATCATGGAATTCCAGTAGATCTTTGTGAAAAGGCTGAGAATGTTAGCCGAGACTTATTATCCATGCCCACCGAGGTTAAAGACAAAGCCTTATCTTGTAGTCCATTCAATACCTACTACCGAAGGCGAAACTATGAGGCCTTTCATCTTCGAGACTCGGCCAATCACGAGCAAATGTGTACAAGGATATGGCCGGAAGGGAACCCAAATTTTTGGTATGTTAGTCGTCTTCCATTTTCCTTCCGCTAGAGCTAATTAAGTTTTCCGTTTAATTATTTGAATTCTTGTATTATTGTTTGGCAGTGAAACGATGACAACATACGTTTCTTCTGTCACAAATCTTGCATAAAAAATCACAAAAATAATTCTTGCAAGCTTGGGGTTGGATGCCAACGGTTTCTACAACTCTCACTTTGAGAAGTGTGTACCGATATTGCGTATAAACGGCTATTCATCTGGAAACATGTCCTCTGAGGAGGAGCTACTCGTCTCCCATACAGATTTGGGGTGCATCACAATTCTTTGTCAAGATGATGTAGGAGGCCTTCAGGTACGATCTCAATAGGGCGAATGGTTCAACGTCAAACCTCTCTCTCATTCGTTTGTGATCAATATAGGGGATTCCCTTAAGGTATGAAATTTTCTCACCTTCTGCAATATAATTTTATTTTCAAATAATATTATCTCATAAGAATTACCGATGCATGATGTATTATGTTTGCAGGCGTGGATAAACGGCAGATACCGCAGCGCAGAGCATCGCGTTGTTTGTCATGGTTGTAGAGATCGTATGTCAATTGTCGTTTTCACTGCTTTTCCCGAGGAGACGGAAATCTGGGCTCCTGTGGAGCTTGTGGATGACAACAATCCTAGACGTTACAAGCCTTTCACATACTCGCACTACAGGCTTGAAGCTGTGAGTAATAAGGAAGATAAATGTTGATTTTTGTAGCTAGAAAAGTGGGATATGGATTTGCTTTAAAGCAACTCAAGATAAGATTTGCTTTAAATCAATTCGAGTTGGATTTTTAGCAATAGCAGGATTTTTATTCTTTAAATAGAATGTTTATGAGTTTGTGAGGATAAGATAAATCTAAGAGTGGGATTTTATTCTTTAATAGAATGTTTCCGAGTTTGTGAGGATAAGATAAATCCTAGAGTGATTTTATGTAAATAAAGCCAAAGAAAGCAAGGAAAGAAAGCAAGGAAAGATTCTTTCCTTGCACGCTAAGTAAAGCAGCTAGGCTCTATAAATACAAGATTGCTGTAGCAAACTCATATTGTATTTTCGAAAGAAAAGTTTGCTGTTAGGCTGAATAGAAGATCCAACATTTGCAGGTTTTTCCCTGCATTGGGGTTTCCTGGGTATATCTGTGTTATTATCTTTTTGTGTTTGGCTTCATGTTATTTTTGCTTCCGTTGTTATTAGTTGTTAATTAGCCCAGTTGTATTAATTGTTATAAATCAGATTTCTTTCTGGAATTTATTGTGCAATTAATCTGTTGCTGGGTTATAGAAATTAACATGGTATCAGAGCACTAAACTCTGAATACGAAGCCAAGATTTGTGACACAGATTTCAAGAAAAAAAAAAAAGTCATCAGATTTTCGTCTCCAATTCTTTTGTGGCTATGGCAACCAGTGTTCGATACGAGGACAGGCTCGAGGGGTGCATCTAACTTCTTGCAGTGGAAGGTTCGGATTACATCTGTTCTCAAGGAGAACAGGCTATGGACCTATGCTAGCACAAAAGTGACTCCACCAACAAATGATCCTGTTGCCTTAGATTCGCATGAAGTCAAAGAGGCCAAAGCTCAGAGGATTATCCTGGATGGAGTAAGAGATCATTTAATTCCTCATTTATCGGGGAAAGACACCGCCAAGGAGATGTGGGATACGCTCACAAAACTTTATCAGAGCGACTATCAAAGTCGTAAGATGATGCTCAAGGACAAATTGCATAATACCAAGATGTCCAAAGGCGAGAGTGTGACCTCTTACTTGTCCAAGCTAACACAGTCAGGGATGAGCTTGCTGCTGTTGGAGAGACGATTAAAGAAGATGAGTTGGTGCATATAGCCTTGAATGGTTTTTCAAAGCACTGGGAAGTGTTTGTCAAGTGTGTTGTCAGCAGAGATCGACTACCTGATTGGGCAAGACTTTGGGATGATTTTGTTCAGAGGAGATCCGGGTGAGGGTGCCTTACTGAGGAGATCAAATGAAGAAGGGTCAAGACAAAGAAAATCTTGCTCTTGCAAGCAAGGGTAAGAAGAAGCCCAATAAAGAGCAAACAGAAGGTTCTTCTTCCAAGAGTGGGAAGAAGAAAAATTTGAGCAAGATTAAATGTTTTTGCTGCCATCAGATGGGTCACTATGCCAGTCAATGTCCAAATAAGAAAAATAAGGACAAGGTAAGAACAAATTTCCACGCTTACGCCAGCCGCGGACGAAGTTTGTATCACGATTTGAGAATGAGTTTTCACTCATCGCCTGTCTCCCAAGTTCAATTGCCAACATGGTATGGTATATTGACAGTGGGGCTTCTCGCCACATGATGGGAGTCAGAGAATGTTTCACCAAGTTGGAGGAGAAGAAGCTGGATTTCTATATTGAGCTCAGAGACAATGCCAAGTACCATGCAACTGGTATTGGCACCGTCAAGTTTCAGATGGAGTCTGGCAAACCTTTGTTGGTGGAGGATGTGTTGTATGTCCCTGGCATGACAAAGAATTTAATCTCAATTTCTGCCTTGGAAGACAAGGGTTACATCATGACCTTGAGAGGGAAAAATTCTATATTCGTCCCAAAGATTCCAAGATTGCAAAAGTGATTGGTGTCAGGCATGGCAGCTTGTTTCGGTTACAGTTTGAGCCAACACATGCATTGGTTAGTAGCTGTAAAGGGATAGGAGAATTGTGGCACAGGAGGATGGCTCACCTTCACTATGGAGCACTTAATATTCTTAAGGAAATAGTGACAGGGCTGCCTGGGATGAAGACAGAAAGCATGAAGTGTGCAAGGGTTGTGCTCTTGGGAAATATGCCAAGACCAGTTTTCCAAGCAGCGACACTAGATCCGGGGATTTGATCTTGTGACACTCGATGTGTGTGGACCTATGTCAACAACATCCTTGAATGGATATGAGTATTATGTTACCTTCATTGATGATTTCTCCAGGAAGACATGGATATATTTCATGAAGAATAAAGATGAGGTCTTTAGTAGGTTCAAAGAGTTTAAGGCTCTCGTGGAGAACCAAACTGGGAAGAAGATCAAGATACTCAGGTCTGATAATGGAGGCAAGTATACCTCGAATGCCTTCAAAGATTTTTGTGCTCAGGAAGGTATCAAGAAAGAGTTGACAGTTCCGTACAACCCTCAACAGAATGGGGTTGCTGAACGGAAGAATAGAGCTATCATTGGAGCAGCCAAGGCCATGCTTCATGATCAGGATCTGCCTTTGTTCTTATGGGCAGAAGCTTGCAACACAGCTGTGTATTTGCAGAATAGGAGCCCTCACAAAGTGTTGGGCAAATTGACTCCAGAAGAGGCGTTCACTGGTAAGAAACCAGATTTGGGGCACATTCGCATCTTTGGATGCCTTGTGTATTGTCACATTCCTGTTGAGAAGAGAACCAAGTTGGAACCTACTGCAGAGAAGGGTATCCTTGTTGGGTACAGTGAAACTTCTAAGGCTTATAGAGTTTATATTCCTGCTCTCAGGAAAACAGTGGTTCGCAGAGATGTGAAGTTTGAGGAAGAGAGGGCTCTTCAAAAGTCAAGTAACTTGATGAATGAGGAGGAACAATCATCCACAGTTGAGGTAGCACAAATCCCTCAAACTTTAGTAACACAAGCTGGAGAGCAGAACAAGCAGGATGATCAGATAGAGGAACAAATAATTCCTCAGCCTCAGATTCCTATGAGTGAGAAGAGGAGAAATAGGGCAGCTGAGTAGACATTGAGAGAAGCTCAAGAATACGTAGGTGATCCTCAAGATTCATTCAGACAAAGAAGGGCTCCCAGACGTTATTCAGATTATGTGGCACTTATGAGTGAATTAATTGAAGTAGAGCCTTCCAGCTTTCAGGAGGCATCCAAGCACCAAGTGTGGAAAGATGCCATGGTGGAAGAGTATTCTTCCATCATGAAGAACAGTGTGTGGGAGGTAGTACCAAGACCAGAAGATAAGTCTGTGGTGGGCTCGAGATGGCTGTATAAGATTAAGCATGCTGCAGATGGTAGTGTGGAAAAATTCAAAGCCCGGTTTGTGGCTAAGAGGTTTTCACAGAAGGAAGGAGTCGACTATGATGAGACTTTTGCTCCAGTAGCCAGATACTCATCCATAAGAGCTATCATTTCTATAGCAGCACAGATGGGTTGGAGGATTCATCAGATGGATGTAAAGACAGCCTTCCTCAATGGGGTGATTGAGGAAGAGATTTACATAGAGCAACCAGAAGGGTTTGAAGCACATGAGAGAGATTCTCATGTATGTAGGTTGAAAAGAGCACTGTATGGACTCAAGCAGGCTCCTAGGGCGTGGTATTCACGTATTGATAGTTACTTGCAGAGTGTGGGCTTCATCAAGAGTGAGGCAGATTCAAACCTGTACTATGTTCAGGTGAAGGGTGAACTTCTCATATTGTTGTTATATGTTGATGACCTATTTCTCACAGGGTCAGAGGAGCTCATAGCACATTGCAAGCGGGATCTTGCAGGAGAGTTTGAGATGAAGGACTTGGGGTTGATGCATTACTTTTTAGGATTGGAGTTGTGGCAGAAAGAGGGAGAGATCTTCCTTGGACAAGGGAAGTACTTAATTGATATCTTGAAACGATTCAGGATGGAAAACTGTAAGCCTATGTCAACGCCACTTGTGACCAATTGGAAGAAGATTGATGCTTCCAGATCAGAGGTAGTGGACCCTACTTTATACAGACAGTTGATAGGCTCTCTTATGTATCTGGTCAACACCAGGCCAGACATTTGTTTTGCAGTGAACTCACTCAGTTAGTTTATGGTGGAACCTAAACGTGTGCACTGGATAGCTGCGAAGCATGTTTTGAGATATCTCCGAGGCACAGTTGATTATGGGCTGAAGTATGTTCAGCAGGATGGAGTGAAGCTCAAGGGGTTTACTGATGCAGATTGGGTAGGCAGTACAGCTGATCGAAAGAGCACTTCAGGGTGAGTTTCAGTTTGGGATCAGGAGCAGTCTCTTGGTACAGCAGGAAACAGAAGTCAGTTGCACTGAGTTCTGCAGAGGCCGAGTATATGGCAGCCAGTATGGCTACATGTGAGGCTATCTGGCTTCGAAACTTCTAGCTGGGCTCTTTAATCAGGAGTTGGATCCTACAGTCATTTACTGTGATAATCAGAGTTGCATCAAACTCTCTGAGAATCCAATGTTTCATGACAAGTCAAAGCACATTGAGATCAAGTACCACTTCATCAGAGATTGTGTGGAGAAGGGGATAGTGAAGCTCAATTACATTCCTACGGATGAACAGATAGCAGATATCCTGACGAAGGCCTTGATGAAGAGCAAGTTTGAATTCTTCAGGGACAAGTTGGGTGTGGTGCAGAACACTTTCCTCGCTAAGAGGGAGTGTTGATTTTTGTAGCTAGAAAAGTGGGATATGGATTTGCTTTAAAGCAACTCAAGATAAGATTTGCTTTAAATCAATTCGAGTTGGATTTTTAGCAACAGCAGGATTTTTATTCTTTAAATAGAATGTTTCTGAGTTTGTGAGGATAAGATAAATCCAAGAGTGGATTTTATTCTTTAATAGAATGTTTCCGAGTTTGTGAGGATAAGATAAATCCTAGAGTGATTTTATGTAAATAAAGCCAAAGAAAGCAAGGAAAGATTCTTTCCTTGCACGCTAAGTAAAGCAGCTAGGCTCTATAAATACAAGATTGCTGTAGCAAACTCAGATCGTATTTTTTGAAAGAAAAGTTTGCTGTTAGGCTGAATAGAAGATCCAACATTTGCAGGTTTTTCCCCGCATTGGGGTTTCCTGGGTATATCTATGTTATTTTCTTTTTGTGTTTGGCTTCATGTTATTTTTGCTTCCGCTTATTATTAGTTGTTAATTAACCCAGTTCTTGTATTAATTGTTATAAATCAGATTTATTTCTGTGAATTTATTGTGCAATTAATCATACTGGTTATAGAAATTAACAAAGACAAGAGCTACACTCCTAATCCATCTGCTGTATATAAAGAGTTGTGCTGTGCGTATATGCTTGTCAGAGTAGCTGTTCGTAAAATTGTAAATATCGGTTTAGAGTGGTTGTTAAAATAATAGCAGCAAGGCGGTTTAGTCTGCCTAAAGTTGTATGGCAGATTTTTTAATTAAATACTTGTTTTGACTATTAAACGTCGCTTGACAAAACTTAGTATACGCCATTGTTTTTAAGTTTTTTTTGTGAGACGAAGCTACTTCTAGATCAAGAATAACTAATATTTTGAGCATCTTCAAATTAAGAGAAACTTTAGATCTTTCATTTGTCAATGTTTGTTCTATATTTTAATTTGATTAACTCTAAGTTTCTATTTTTTATGTGACTCATAAATTTTTCAATAACGTTGGTTTGTGTAACGAAATACTTTTAATTAATATATGATTTTTATTTTTATTTTTAAATTTTATTATTATAATATTTATTTTCTTTATAGGTTTAAATAAGGAAAAGTTTTTTTGTCATATATAGTAGTTATATATTATATTAAATAAGGTTTCATTATGGTGGGTACTTGGATGACCATGTTGACTAAGAACTACTCCGCATGTATATTTTGAGGCATCAGCCTTGATTCCAAAAGACTATAGAAAGTTAGAAAGAGCTAATACTAGTGCTCAACATGGTAAATATTATAGCAAGGGTGATCTACTAATCACAAAATAAGAAAATATGTGAAAGCCCTAAAATTCCTTCATAGAATAAAAGGTGGTGGATATATTATATAAAGTTTTAGATTATAGGTGACCGATGTGGCATAAAACAACATTTACTAGTATCACTACATTAAAAATGACTTACAAGAAGACAAACAAGAAAGTCAATAAATGTAGCTCATTGACAATTGTAGTTATCATTAGATGCTTGGATGATGATGATATGCATTACTTGTTTAGTTTTCTATGGTATTATGTTGCAAGGATTTTTCCAAACATATTTGATGCTTTGATACATGAGTGGATGCCCTAATTAAGTTATAACCGTAGTGTTGATTTATTTAGTACTAATTGAAGTACCTTTGTTGTTTGCTTTTTATCAAAATAGTTTCCCGAGGGTTGTACTATTTCCAAGGAATATTTTAATTGTCATATGTAACGCTTTTGACTCAGAGCTATGAACCGGTAAGGTCACAACCAAGGGACCTCATTCCCAACATAAATACTCAACAATTACACCCCAATGGGGTTTGAACATTGATAGCAAGAACAACATCACAACAACCTAACCATCACACCATGCCACTATTGGTGAGGTTATTCAAAAGTTTCCAATTCACCAATATTTGATAAATTTCCTCTGCTTCTAAAATAAAGTTGTTTCGCATTAAAAACAATCAATTATTTAGGATAAATAGATATGAATCTATTATGTGTAAAAGTTAGGAACTTAATATCCTCATTTTATTAGCGTATATTTTTTATTTTCTTTACTCACCTAATTTCAAAATATTTGTTTAAAATTCATATATTGATAAGGAATTAAAGTATTGAATCTCTATAAATTCATATATCCGAAGAAAATTTTGATCAATGAATTATAAAAAATTATGTAAGGAACAAAATTCCATCAACTCTAAAATTTGATTTCTAATTATCCAAGATATTACGCTTCTCTATAGTGGATTCTATTATGCCCCTAATCTCATAATATATATTGGGTTATGAGTAGTCAACTTGTGGCTATTTTAACTTCTAAATAACTTATATAATCATTATTGTAATCATGTGTAGATAGTCAAGTAGTCCTAGGGATTATACTTAAGTATCTAGGTTGGCTTGCATGCTAGACAAGGTATAATTAAGTATATATAAGATATATTGTCTTGTTATTGGTCATCATATTGTGTATTGTGTTCTCATTGATGCCTACTGTAGGTATCCCCCTTAAATTTATTAAGGTGGTTGCTTACTTGATATGGAAGATTATTATTATCACATTTTTTCTAGCATATTTATAGACACATGATTATAATAATGACTATATAACTTATTTAATAGTTAAGGAAGCAATTAAATGATTAGTTTATTATGAAAGAAATATAAAGGAATTTTGAAAGAGAAGTCCAAAGATATGGGAAGAGAACAAGAAATAAATTCTATTAGCTCAGGAGATAACCATTTCCTACATAACTAATTAAAGAGGGATTCTCAATAACCCTCTTTTTCTGAAAACAAACATTCAAACAACCTCGGTAGTACATATAAATCAACAATAAGGGTTGATGAAATTAATTGAGGTTTTCAACAAAAGACTTCTCATTATAAAAAATCTAATAACTCGATATATTTAGTTATCAAATGACTAAAGGGAAACACCAGATGCCCCTTACATAATCCAAAAATTAAATAAGACAAGCTACAACAAAAGAAAATGAAACTATGTGCTTCATGAGCACCTCCAAATCTACACTTTTTGTCTTGTAGCAATCACATGCAACTCTATAATTCTCAACTATGGAGTCTTCAACCTTAATGGCTACAATAACTCTTTCAACCTAAAACAAACCTCTTCAAAAACCTCTTGAGAAATGCCATGCCCAAATCTCCAATCTCCAACACCTACAATGAACAATGAAAATGAAAACATGCGACAATACCCCACTACAAATCCCCAAAATCTGATTTTTCCACCATTTGGAAAATTAATTCCCACCTTTGTTGGAAAGAGTGGTGGAGACAAAGATTTTGGCACCCACTTCATTTATTTCCCTTCTACGGTTTTTCACCTAAAAGGGTAAAGATTGGCCAAAATGGACAGTGTCTACACTCAAGATTGATGTGATGTGGGTAAAATATTTCCAGAAAGGATGATCTAATGCCAAAAATTTAAGAAAGATGTTGATTATTAATACAAAACTTAAGATATGCAAAGTGCTGGAAAACACATTGTGCTATGCGAAAACACCTAGAAATGAATAGTAAACTGTAACAAAAATGGATGTGCGCCATAGAAAAATGGCCCCTTATCATTTTCATGGCCTTTTAGGTCTTGTTTCATAGTATTTGATACATTTTTCTTTTATTTTATGTTGCAACATGGCTTGAACATGCATATTTAGGTACTAAAATTCAAATAATGACGTCTTGTGAAGGTGTTGTGAAGTGTTGTAGGAAATTTCTACATTCTTCCAGACTCTATTAATCACAACTCACCTAAAAATCAACTTTTTACACATCAAGTCCTATTTTGAAGTGTTGTAAAGTCTTGTAACAAGATTTCACACTTTTCTAGGCACATCTTCACTATTTATCCTTTCTTATGACTTATTTGACCCCTTTATGCCATCATATGCTTTTATTAAGTGTATTTTTGAGTATTATCCTGACAAACAACATTAAATACAACTTATTTCCCGAAACACATTTTTAGGTCTTAGGTGGGACCCATTCGCAATGGGTGGCGAATGAGTCCCCCTTGGCCCCAAATTCAAAATATTTTAAATTTTCTTTCACCATTTTATTCATAAGCACTTGATGTTAGCTTGTGATGAGGTATGAACAAGTTACTAAGGCACAAGTGTATATAAATAAGTGATTTTCACCTCATTTCAACCCCCATTCATCAAGTTCATTCATTCACCTATTCACTCAAGCATTCAACCATTTTACATCTTTTCAAACACTATTCAAGCACTTTGAAGTAGCCGTTGACATTACTTTAGATTTTGCATCATCAAGGGTTTGGTAAGTTAATAGCAATTGCATGTTGTTAGTTTATCATTCCTTTGCATTTCATTATTTCATTAAAGGTTTGATTACTAAAATGGGGTTTGACCAAGGCAAACCCCTCTTCACTAACCTTAAACCATTTTCCCCCTATTACATGTTTGTTTATAGACCTAGGTATGCAGATTTGACAAGATTTTTGGTGTTGAAGATTGATTTACAAGCCAGCTAGGTGTGTTAAGTCAACTTAAGTTAATTTCAAGCTTGGAGAAGGTTTTCTATCCATTTCCCGCAAAATTGACTTTGGCAACCTGACAAGCAGTGATTTATAGATCTGGTGTTGTAGAGTTGTCTCCTAATTTTTCAAAAATTTGGGAGAGGACTGATTCACCACATGTGGCTAATGAGTCCCACCTTAGGACTAAAAATCTAAATTTTGTTAGATTCTGGATCTTGACAGACAAAAACTTACTTCTGACAGTTTTTCACCAGAAGGAGGACTAATTTGCCACCCTGGGCGAATGAGTCCCACTGTGAAAAATCAGTGATTTCAAATAGCTTCCCAAAAATTCTAGATTCTTCATCAAGTTTCCATGTGCACTTAGATTCATCCCTTTCCTTTCTGTTCTACATATTTTCTTCATTTAGTTCATTATTGTGTAACATAATTTGTTTTCAAACATAGTTTAAATTGCACTTTTTCATTCATTTCCAATCATTCAGATTAGCCAATTGCATTTAGTTAACTTCATTTAGGTTATACAACATTACACATAACATTAATTGAATGAACCATTAGCATTTTTTCTCCTATCTCTCTCCTTTTAGGTGAAAAAACCTAGAAGTGAAAGATTTGTCTATAGGAGCCAAAAATCTATGGTTCAAGATGAAACTGAATGTGTGCACCTGAGATCTTTTTGGAGACTAGGAATAACTTCTAAACTGCTCCTGATGCTAGAAATTTGGCCTATTGGGACTCATTCGCCATTCTGGGAAAATTAGTCCCAAATTTGGGAAACTACTTTGGGGCCCATTATAGACAAATGGGTATCCAAAACTACATAAAACCTATTTTAGGCATGGTAGTGGGACTCATTCACCACTGATGGAAAATTAGTCCACTTTTGAATTTCTAAAAATCCAAAAGCGGAAATTGAAGTCTTTGGTCTGCACTTTCGTTCTTGACAAGTGTCTACCTCTGAAAGTTTGATTTCTGGGTCTAAAAGTTATTTTTTGTTGATATATTACCTTATTCAACAAGGAGATGTCTTCAACAACTTTACAACTTGATATCAATTATTTCCAAGCTGTCAAGATACTTAAATCTACAAACATACAAGAAGAGAAGGAGAAATGTTGGATGTTAGGGCATGGGGGTTTGCCTTGGTCAAACCTGTTTGTAGGTAATTAAACCAAAATGAAAAAAAGGATGTAATCAAGCATGCAATAATGGATTCAATACCTTTCCATGAAGATTGATCTTGAATTTCTGCAACAATAGTTGAAGAGTCTTCCCTTGAATGTCTTAGGAAGCTATCTTGATGACAAAACCCTAGTTTGCTTGACTTGAGGTGGAAAAAAAAATGATGAATGAGTTTTGAATGAGTTAAGAGGTTATGAATTAGGGCTTAGAGACTTATATTTATAGGATATCCACCTTATTTTCCCATTAATTGGATCCCTAAGGCTGACATGGAGAAAAATAAGACATAAAATCTAAAATTTCTTGCTTCAACCCCGAAAATTTCTCAAAGTGGTGAATGGGTCCCATAGGGGCTATTTTTATAGCTGGGATGCTAGGGAATTCATAAATTAGGTTTATATGATGATTTTATAGGGTATTTGATCAATTCAAGCCTCAAGATGCATAATATGGAGCCTTAGGGGCCTATTAGTGATGATGTAAAGGTCAATTAGGGCTTGAGACACAAAATTCAATGTGAGAGTCTGATTAATTACAATTTACAACACTAAAATAGGGTCCACACAACCTAGAAAGCCACAACATCCAATATGAATGTGTAAAACACATTACAAGACTAGATTAACATTAAGCTTATTTTACAAGCCTTCTATATTGATGTGATAATGCAACTACATACATTTTATACCATTGAATTAAGGGAAATGGGTTCATTAAGTCTAGAGATGCGTGAAAGTCTTTTACAACACTTTACAAGACATTGATAAATGCATTTTATTCATTTTGCAAGGGTCCAAGACCTAGTGTGGATGTGAAAAACACCTCACAACACCAAATCAAGGCCTCATTAAGTCCAATTTATTATCAATTATTCCCATATCCGAAAAACAAAAAGGGATACTTTTTCCATGTCTAGAAGTGGTTTCAAAGATAGAAAAATCAATAAACTATTTTAGAATTCTATTTTGTAACTCCACAATCCCAATTCCTAAAATTTACTTTTTCAGATTTTTCAAAAATATGCAATTACACCTCCACAACCCCACTCGCCAACTTGCATAAAATGGTGGAATTTATTTAAATAAATAAAATTAATTTCACTTATTCAAATAGCTTCCTAATCATGAAATTAACCGCCTAACATGAAATGCAAATGAAAAATGAAAAATTGATTGTTTTTTGTTGATGTTGATTGCACTTTCACCTATAATGCTCTTGCATTAGACACCCCACATAGAAAGAAATGTTTCATGAGTTGTGCAGAGGAAAAAATGTAAATCCTATGTCTACCTTCGATCCACCTCATTTCCTTGTGCACTTGAATCTTTTTGTGAACCAATTTTTACAAACTTACAACATTACCATGTTTTATCTTTCTTCTACTACCCGTTGTAGTGTAGAAAAATGTATCCCTTTACATTTTCACACTTGTTTGGGCCCTCCTTGCTCAAATTGATCTTCTTTATCCCTTATTTGATCCTATTTTGCATCCACAAACCTTATTTAATGCATCATTTTGAGGATAATCCTAAAAAATATCTAATAACCAATCATAATTTAATTATTTTGGGTTATGTGTCCTAGATTTAGTGATTTGGGACTCATAGGCCACCTTGGGCATATGGGTCCCACCTAAGTTTCGCTGCATGAACCTAAATTTGGCATAGAACTTAAAATTTCTTGAAATTTGTGTGCCAAAAATAGCTTATTAAGACTCATACACTCCAACTAGTGTATGAGTCCCACTTAGCTCAAACCTATTTTGAATTCAATTCTTGGTGGGATATAATTCTCCTAGATCTAATGTCAACTTGTAGTGTTGTAATTTTGGGAAATTTGGCATAAAAAAGTATAAATACAAGGGTATTTCACATATTTTCTCCTAGGAAATTTTCATGAGAAAGTGTGATCTAGTTATTCAAGTATTCAAGAGCATTCAAGAGTTGATTATCAAGTATTTTGGAGATATATTCAAGATTGAAGCATCATCTAAAAGTCATCATGCATCATGTTTGTTTTTGAGATAACATTTGTGATGTAGGTTTTCATGATTCAAGCAAGTATTCAAGTCAAGATCCATAGCATACAATCAAGAGTCAAGATCTACATTCATGCTAGCCATTTCATACAAGATTGTAGCATTTGTTACAAGGGTTTGGTGAGTTGGAACAAAGCATATTTGTTCATTCATCATTCCTTCAATCTATTTTATTTCATGTCAAGGTTTGATTACCAAAATGCGGTTTGACCAAGGAAAACCCTATCCACTAACTAAACAAAATTCTTCTCTTCTATACATGTGTGATAGAAAATATAGGTGTTTTAGATTTGAAGATGATTTGAAGACTAAGTTGTATATTAGTGATGGATTTGCCTATGTTCAAGCTCAGAGAAATTGTAGTTCAACATGGTGAAAGTTTTTTATTTATTTTTATATTTTGACATGTTTAGGTATTTTGATGTGTTTTCAATGTTTTTCAATTTTTTGCATGATTTTGACGAGTGTATGCATATGTGACAATTTCAGTGATCTATTTTCAAATTTTGTTGAAAATAAAGCTAGAATTGATTGATCTAATTGATAGATTACCGAAAGTGATATCATTTCTTAGGATGCTCAATAATTCATGGATGGTGTTGAACTGTAACACAAATATTGGGAAATGATATATCCCAAGATGGTGATGTATTTATTGGATAAGTTAGATCAAGATTTTGAAGCTAGGCTTCAAACAAAATCTATTGGAATATTTTGATGTGACATTGAGGTGCAAGGTAGATGCAACTAATATTGATTGTTTGGATTGATGTTTGATAAAATATAAAGTTTGATAAGGAACATATTCTTTCCAAAATGTGCCACGGGCTAGTGATTTAGATTTTTTCTTACAAATGATTTGACCAATTTGATTTTGTGTTATTAAAATGTTTAGATCACCACATAAGTTATAGGATATAGCTCAAGATTCATTCCCAAAGAAAGATATAAGTATCTACCCCCATTATCTAGAAATTTATGGAATGATATGGGTGGATGCATGGATAAATGAATGGATTCGTGGATGGGTATGCGAAGGATGCCAAGGATTATCTTGTGATAGGATAACATGTTTAGATAGAGTATGCCTCTTTGGGCAATGCCTCATGGATCAGATAATGTTGGTTAGTATAGGATCAATGATAGTGAACCATTTCAATATGTTTACCATAAGTAAGTGTGAAGTACATACTGAACCTTTTCCAAGATCAAGATAAGTTATATTGGATGAAAATGGATTGGATAATGAAGGGTTCCTAGATTTATTATTGATAAGATGGATGGAATGCGTGATTTATTAAAGATGGGATGAGATTCCTGCACTTGAAATGGTGCACATAGATTCTCTATTCTACTCACAATACATTTTTTCCAAGTTTTCATCATGCTACTTGTTGAAAGCGCCACCAAAGTGGTTTTTACTAGAGGATGATTTTTCTCTTGACTATTTTCTTGATTTTTATTCTTTTTTATTTTTTTGATTTTTTGAAAGCTTATGCTCATGTTGAACAACTTGGTAGTGTTGATGTAGATGTTTTTGGTGCTAATATATATTTTGTTTCTATCATGATGTGCCAATGATATCTTGCTTGGAGGAGTTTTTTTGCTAATATACAAGTGCTTGAATGTAACCCCTGGATTTTTTCATCCTCTTTATAGATATCAAAGTTAACCTTACCTAGATGTGCACATCACAGTAGAGTTCCCTTAGAGTCCTTATGATAAAGATTTGTTGCAAATACATGGTTAATATGACAGTTGGATACCATGGATGTCAAAGTGGATGGTAGAATTCATTGAGGGATATGAGATGTAGATGGATTGGTTAACAATTTGGAATCTTTAATTCTCCAAACTTGGGATGATGAGAAATGATCGGTGGACATAGAGATTTGATTGGGATCAACTTCTTGATATACCTTATAGGTATCCCTTGAATCTTTTTTTTTGTATCGATGGATAGTTTTGATGGATAAGTTTCCCTTCTTGACTTTTTCCCATAGTTTCTTTGACTAATGGGGTATGATAGGGATGATTTTTGTTATTTTCTTCATTATCCATTTGAATTTTTCTTGTCCATTTCTCTTTGTTGATTATTTTTCTTCAATAATTTTCTCTTTTCTTTTATATAGACCACTTGCTTATGGTTGGTCCCAATTAGCGGGTGAATACTTGGAGTGTTTGTAGCTATTTCATCATAAGGACTCATCATGCTTCTCATGTTGGTGTTTGCACTAGATAAGGTTTCCCCTAATATTATGGGAGTATTATTGAAATAATTTCATTTTACTATTGACAAACCATTTCCTTGTTTTTCAATATTGTCTAGCTTTGTTGATTTTTTATAATGCTTGACATTCTCATACTCACTTTCTTCAATCTGTATGGAGGATGTGTTTTATTTTGATGCTTCTTGAAATGGTGTCGATGCTTTACAATCCATATAGGGGTCTTCCCCATGATCCATTTATGCTTTCTCTTCAAAGGATGTTTCAAATTTTCCATCCATGTAGAGGTCATCTTTATTATCAATTTTTGATATGTCTATGTATTCTACTATGGCTTGATCATGTGTAAATTTATTAAGAGTAGGAGATTCTTGTTCCTTGGTAATGATATTAGGAGTATGGGAATCTATTTTTGGATGAAGATCATCTACATGTACATTGGGAGTAAGCATCTCATGGGTAGATGGAGGAGTATGTAATATATGGATATGATCATTATTCATCACATCTTCTATAGATTGGAGAATACCCATTAGATCATGGTAGTATCTTGGAGATATGGATCCTTGACCTTGACTTTGTGTGGTGTTATCTTCAATATGCTTTGGTTCATGTTCATGACATGGATTGATTTCAAAGGATGTATAGTTTGTAAATGGTTCTTGAACATCTTCATTACACATAGGTATTGGCTCAATATTTTGTTGATCTTGAAGTGAATTTGGATCAAGTGTTGATTTAAGGATTTATTCAATATCAGCAACCATGAGGTAAAATGAAGTCAATGTGTCTTGGAAAGGACCATTTCTAGACTTTGGTGAAAGATGTTGATCATGCTTTGGAATAAATTTGTGAGGATTTACATCTAAAACATTGGGTGATGTAAATACATTGTCAATATGATAATTCACAGATGAACCTTGAATTTTATCCTCAACAATTATGGTAGAAACTTTGTGTCTTCAACCATGAGATAAAATGATGTCAAGTTCTCTTGGAATGGATCATTGTTAGATACTAGTGAGGGATTTTGATCATGATTATGAAGTGAATCTTGAGTTATGTTTATTTTCTTATTGGATGAGGTAGAAAAATCTTCAATGTGATCATTGGTAAATGGATCTTGATCATTTTTCTCAACACTTGAGGTTGAGATACTATCAATATTATTGTTATTGGTTGAACCTTGAAAGTTATTTTTAGTAGTTATTTCTCCTTTATCAATAAGGTCTTAGATGATATTTTTGAGTTTAATATATTTTGATGTGTCATGACATTTTTATCTATGATATTCACAATAACCATTGTCATCGTGATATGAAAAATTGAATATAGGTTCATAATTAAAAAATGATTTTGGAAGTTTGTTAATTTTAGCATGTGTAGTGTAGTAAAATTCATACACATGCATTTTCACACTTGTTTGGGACCGCCTTGATTTATTTATGATTTTCTATTACTGAATTGGACCTATTTTGCATCCATAAGCCTAATAAACTATATATTTTTATGGAAAATCCCAACAAACACCAAAGGATAAAAGATCATTGAATGTTTTTTTTTCTGTGTCCCTGATTTGTGGACTGGGACTAAAATGCAACCTAGGGCATCTTTATCCTCCATGGATAATGGGACCCTAATTTTGAAACCACCTGAAAAGATCCCTTTCTCAAGTCTATGCCCCAAGATTTGAGCCTTGGGACTAAAACGACACCTAGGGAATCTTAGTCCTCCTTGGCTTATTTTTAGGATTTAATTTCAAATTCTGGTGTGATTTAGTCTCCTTTATTTAATGAATTCATATGTCAGCTTGGTGTGATGTAATTTTGGGATATTAAACATGAATAAGTATAAATATAGGGTTCCTTCACTCATTTTTCATATAACAAGATAACAAGCATTAAAGTATTCATTCTTAAGACAAGTTTATTCATTCAAGAGTTATTCATCAAGCATTTGGAGCCATAATCAAGATTCAAGCATCATGCCAAGGTTTTAGTGCATCCATTTGTGTTGTTGAGCCAAGATTATGGATGTAGCATTGAAGATCTATTTGAAACCACTGTTCACATCATATTTAAGGATCCAAGATCTACATTATTCATGGCCACTACATGGTAGATTGCAGATTTACTTCACAAGACATCATACAAGGTGATATCATTTACATATTTTATCTTTCATGCTTCATTTCATTCTTTTCATCATTTGGTTTAATTACCTACAAGGGATTTGACTAAGGAAAACCCTGATTCATGAACAATCAACAGGTTTTTCCCTCTTGTGTGTTTGTATTCGCAGATCTAGGTTGAATACTTGAAGATCCTTTAAGGTGAAAGTTGTAAAAGTTTCAAATTTGCATTACCAAAGTTTTCATCTTCATAGAAACTCACCTACAGGTCAAATTTTGATGTTTCAGGACTTCAGATCTGGAGAGAAGCAAGTGCAGACCTTAGAGCTTAGGACCACATTCAGAGAATTTTGAAATTCAAAATGGAACTAATACACCATGTAGGGAATCTTAGTTCTCCATAGGGTATTTTTCAAAGATACTTCAAGATTTTGTTCTAGCATCCGAAGATTTTATAATATTTTCCCCGAAAAAATAGTAGCGAGACTAATACACCACTGTGGGCATCTTAGTCCTCAATAGCATATTTTGATGACATTTTTACATTTCTAGAATCCTCAAAGCATCTTCCGACTTTCTAGGTACACACATACTATCTTGCGGTTGAATAATTTCATTATTTGCTTCTCTCATTTAGCTTAAATTTCTAATTCTAGGTCATTTTGCATATCACAATGTGTTTTCCAACATTTTCTTTTCCAAGCATTTACTTGGTGGTGAAACCCCTTAGAACTCAAAAAACCCCCTATTAGGTCCTCCTTATTATGAATTGACTCACCTTGTGAGGTTGTTAGTCAATCCAATTAAGGCTCTTAGGACATTCCTTGAATGAATAGTGGAGAAAGAGTGATATCTCTAAAGGTATCCATTTTTCCACACATCATTTTGGTGAACCCAACTTTTAAGCATTCATTTCATTTTTGATTTGGAGTCCTTTGAAGTCCTAGATATAGACTGCATTGGATCTTACACTAGTGAAATTGCATCTAGGGTTTCTTATACTTAGTGAAAGTACATCTAGGGTTTCTTGCATTTGCATTAGTGAAAGTGCATATAGGTTGCATTTTTGCTTTGTTGAATCACTTTATCTCATTGAAAAGATTAAAAAGGTGCATTTTCAATCATCCTGATCACATTCAGAAACATTTTAATTACATTCAAATTTGAAAAAAAAATTGCATTGACTTTTGCATCCAATTGCTTGTTAATAGTCAAATTTTCTTGCATTCATTTGCACAATTTTTTGTTTCCAAACATCAGCTCCCTAGGTAGGAAACCTGGGAACACTATTATCAACCTAAAATTGTCTGATTTTCAACTAAAAACCCTTACTGGGACTAAAATTCCCTTAATGGCATCTTAGTCCCTCTATGGTTTTTTGTTGCAATACCTTGTCTGAGTAATTTTCTATTTATTTCAGCTTTTGAAACCTTTAAATTTCATCATGAGGACTAAGACAACCTCCTTGGCATCTTATTCCCTGTGGAATTTTAGATTCAAATTTTTTAGGATTTGAATCAACATTTTTCTGCTTTTGTTTGCTAGCATTTGTCATCTATTTCAGTAGGTTGACTTTTTGTTTCATGCATTTTACTAAATCTAGCTTAAAGTGGTTCATTTCATGCACTTCTCAATTCCAAATTTACATTTACAAAATTTCATCTTTTAGATCATTGCATAGTGTAATAAAAAAATTACCTTGTTTCCAATTTTCAAATTATATTTAAGAATTTACTTTAAGTTATTGCATTTTACTTTATTTACTTTCTCATGTTAGCATGTATTCTCTTCAAGCATTTAGTGTTTCTAGAATATTAAGTGTCTTGTATGATTGTATTTTCTCTATGCATGGACATAATCTAGAAAAGAAAAGAAAAATATTTGATAACCATGTTGGATACCCTCCTAGTATCTACCAAATTTGCAAAAATGTCATAACACAAGAGGATGCAAGTGTAGATAATCATAACAATCATACTTTTTCTTCTCCCAATACCTCTCTTATTAGTGACGAACGTATCTTGGTGAAAGAAGATATAAGCATTGAGAGTATTGATTGTCCCTCTCCTTCTCCCCCTTTGGAAGATATTAGAAAACAAGAGGATGAGATCATAGAAACATTTCTAAACATAACCTTACCTAATCTCCATTCATCCCTTACTTTTGACAATACTTTAGCAAAAGAGGATGATATCGTAGATGACCATGAAAATCACAATTGTACTTCTCCTCCTATCCCTCCTCGATGTGAAAAGAATAGGTTAGTGTTAGAAGATGCACCTATTAAAGGGCATGGGAATCTTGTTCCTCCCTTCCCTAATTCTCCTACCATTTGGGATGATCTATTTGGTAAGTATGAAAATCATAGTGGTCCTTCTCTTGATGCCTCCCCTAATTACGATGAAGTTGATTTACAAAATCTAACCATGGAATGTGATGAACATCTTACAATATCTCCTACTAGGGTAGATGGTATAGCACAAGAGAATGAGACATTATCTAGAAAAAGGATAAAGTCATGAACAATCATAACAATCAAATAGATCCTTCTCCTAATATCCCCATTATTGATGAACAAGAAAATCGAACCATTGATCATTCCCCTACTCGTGACGAAGTCATTTTAGAAGAACCAACCCTTGAATGTCAAGAACATTTGGATTGTAGTTCTCCTAAACACTCTCCTACTAGGGAAGATATAACAATGGAAGAAAACAACAACATTGAAAATAGTAATTCCTTAGATGAAGATGATGAAGTAACATTGTATTCCTCTTCACTAAGAGATCATGAAAATAACAATAAGTATTTTGAGGTTATGCACATTATATATCCCTTGGAGTACTCTCCTAAACCTAAAATTATCCTTTATCCACCCTTGCAAAAACCAAAAGTTCAAAACAAACCTGTCCTTATCCTCGAACCAGCTAAGAAAAAAGTTTCACAACATTCAAGTTACACTATTTTTTCTCATAGATACAAAACTAGGAACAATCTGCAACCAATACAAACACCTTCAACATCCCTCCCATTTCCTAATCCTATCTTTCCTAGTTCCCCTCATTTTCCTTCACAAAGTGGAAAGGAGTATGATCTTTTTGAACAACTTAAGAATACTCCTGCAAAGATGTCCCTATGGAACTTAATTCAAAATTAACCTAATTATCACACTATGCTTCAAACATCCTTGCAAAAAGTTCCCATCCCTTCTAGTATGCAACCAAATCACATAGTAGCCATGATTCAAGGAATAAATGTTGACATTATTTTCCATCAAAGTGAGCTTCCTGCTTTGGAAGTTCAAAAACAATATGATGTTTTCATGATCATAGCTCAATACAATACCACAGGGATAAAGCGAATCCTTGTTGAAAATGGCTCAACCTTAAATGTGTTTAGTACAATCCTTTTTGGATAAACTTGGTGTTGATAAATAAAAAATCCAACTCGACTATTTATCTATTATGGGATTTGATAATGTGGGAAAGAAATCACTTGGAGTGACAACTTTACTTATTACAGTTGGAAAGGCTACTTTCCAAACCCCTATTCATGTTATTCCTTATGATCTTTCATACAATATCCTTTTAGGTAGACCATGGATTCATGAGATGCATGTAGTGCCTTCTACCCTTCATCATAAAATGAAGTATGTCTACAACAATAAAGTGTACACATTGGACACTAATAATGAGCCTTATAATGTTTTACAACTCGATAAAAATAAGGAAAATCCTTTGAAAACATTCACACCAACTACACAAGTGGATCCCGTGCAACAAAAAGACAAAGAAAACACATTGAAGAAGTCACGAAGCTATTAGAAGATGATTGGGGTTCCTTAGATTTTTAACATATATGAAGGAGAATACAATATCATCAACAAAGGCTCTGACAAGGGAAAAGAAAAAAGTAGTATTTTCAACAAAAAATTCAAAAGACCCTTCAAAAGCATCCACCTCAACCACTTCAAAAGAAAAGACACCAAATTACACAAAAAAAATTGAAGCTGACTATCAACAACCACCAAAAACTAAATAAATGAAAAAGCTTTATAGAAAAGGTTATGACTTATGAAACAACTTGGATATAGTGGAAAAGGATATGGTGCTAGAGAAAAAGGTATCCATGTTCCTATAGAGCCTCACACACAAGGAAAGACTAGTGGTCTTGGTTATTGTCCCTCCAAAGACACAAAGAATCCTTCACTTAATATCAACAATATCACAAAACATCCTTCTAAGCTATTTTTAAAAGTAGTGCATCCTAAACTGATAGACACTAGTGGCCTTGATGGTTATCCTTTGCAAGAAATTAACACAAAGAAATCCTCACTTAATATAAATGTCATCATAAAAAACACTTATGATTTGAATTCACTCGATTTTACACCCTCCAGTAAAGGAGACAACAAAATCTAACAATCTTGATGGAATCTTAATTCTCATATCCCATCTTAAACCCTTGTTGCATTTAGGAGAGTTTCCAGATTCATTTTCTTAAAAACTTGAATGTTCTTTTTTGCTGTTGACTCCCTATCACCCACTCTGAGTCATTGTATAAAGTTTCTACATCTACTTTTATTATGTAGCAACCAGTTCTCTCATCATAAGTCTAGAAACCTTTGTTATAATGATTTTAGGGCTCTTAAGTCTTTTTCTATCTATCATGTCATCCTAGAAAGTCCCCTCCATTAAAACAACTTATGAGCATGTGCCTAAAAGTTTTCACTTAAGTTCAATTGGCCTTATGTCTTTATCACTCATCACTGATCACTTTTGAAATGTATGTTTCAAATAAGTGATGAGCGATGAGGTGATATCTCTTTGATATCGCTCATGGAGAATTGTTCCTTGAACTTCTGATTGCAAATAGTGATGAGTGAGGTTCTTAAGGGATCTCTTATCGCTAATGATTTATGAATTCTTAAAGTTGTAATAGCGATGAGTGATGACATCTAGTTTCATGATCATATTGTTCATTGCTTTATCACAAATATGTTATGAAGAGATTGTTTTAAATTAGCAATGAGCGAGGAGATGAGTTTCCAATTGCATCGCATCTCACAGATTTTTTTTGAGCGCTAAGCTCTTGATTAGTGATGTGCAATATGTAATAATATTAGGATAATCTCTCATCGCTAATTTCTTGAAAACCTTATGAGGAATATTAGCGATGAGTGATATGGTTCCTTTTAAGAAGGTTTCTCTCACTAACTTGATTACAACCTATTTATGGTATATTTTTGTGCCACTGATTGTTTATGCAAGTGTATGTGTCAAACTATAGTGCTTTCATCTCTTGTCGTCGATAAAATCCAACGTGCAAAGTTGAATAGTGAGGAGAGATGGAGATGAATGTGATTGGGAACTAGCCGTAGACCTAAGGATTGAGATTCCATCGCATGAAGCACTTGCATCATTGATAAAGTTGGATGAGAATGATATAAATAAGTGACTAGCAATAAACACTATATGAAGAGGCAACGTGGAAAAATCCTGAGGATTTCATATAAAGCAAAAGGGAAGGTGGTGAGGTGGATCAATAACCATTGATATAGTTTTAAAGTTGAAGGATCAACGATCAAGGTTTAAAAATAAATAGCTAATTGTTAGTTTTCTCGTGCGAGCTTACTATCAACTATTAATGGTGACATACTCCCCTCTTGGTCATAACAAAAATTATATATCTGGTTTACCATGCATCCTAATTTGTTGGCTACTGGAAAGAATACCAGAAGTAGAAGAATTTGTGAGGCAACCTCCAGAAGCTATCAGCAACCAAAGTGACAGTGCTTTCACCCGGGTGAAAAAAACTAATATCTCCTTCTAATTGAAATAGTGAAGTGAATACCCTAGAAATTTGGAAGGACAATTGGGGGAATTAGCAATTTAGTCATTTATGGTAGTTTCAATTTGGTGATTGAGAAATTTCTAAACTGTGAAGAAAGGTGTCCCATTCAATAGTAGATATTTGACACAATAACTGTGAAGGGTTTCATTGGGCCATAAGAAATTGTAAACCCTAGTTTTCATTTGCATTACAAGCGTGAGTGGCCTAGATTCTAGTGAATCTAGTGTTAGACCAGAAAGGAAACCAAATAATAAGAGGTTCAAAAGATTTAAAACTAAACATGGTTCAGCTAAAATTAAGCCTAAGCCAGTGATTGTGTTTAAACCTCCTCCAAGTACTCCTGCAACGTCCACTAGATCTAGAAGTGCAAAGAAAGAAACAAAAAAAATTATGCAAGAGGCCTCTAGATATGTCAAAGAAGGAGGGTCACAAATTAGTAAAAGGCCCACAAGACAAGTTATTATGACCACTAGGTTGATTGATAATGTTGGAAAAATTGATTATTATTTAAATCAAGTACTGGATCACGATTTTGAAGTTAGGATGGCTCTTGATTTAGTGGTGATGGTGGTAGATATACAAGAATATAATCAAAAAACTAGTTTTGATTATGCTAACTTTGTTGTTGAGCAAATGCATGAGTATTTTCTCAATTTGAAAATGGAAATTCTCCCTCTTTCTTTCCCCCATTACTCTTTATTGATGCATATGCTCATATGGGAAGGAGATTATGAGTGTAAAAGGAAGTTAAATCTAAAGATTAAGGATAGTGATAATAATGCTATCCCTGTACAAATGTGGAAATACAATTGGATCAAGACCGCTCCAATTCCAACTACATCTTGTTTTCCAATGTTGTAAGATATGGTATCTTAGTCATTGGGTGTAGCACCTAGATTGAGAATTTCTCAAGAAATTAGAAGTCTTATGTGCCCAAAGGATGTAGAAGGCTCTGAAGCAACACACAATTGGGTTGATTGGTTTCTACATTTTGATTGCATTTTGATTAGGGCTTATGGAGCTAAAGCGGCACGTCATTTTCTACCCTTGAATGTCTCAGAAAAGTTGGCTTTCATGGATCTCATGTGGAAAATTGATGTTATGGATTATGAAATGTTTAAAAAGGTCACAAAGGGAACTGTAATACATATCCAATGTACTTTTTCTTATTTCAAGATCACTGCCCCTAAGGGGTATGAAAAATTGGACATTATGTTGAATAATCTCATAATGCCCATCAATGAGATTAGAGTTTTTGATCCAAAAGGATTTGTGGTAGGAAGAAGAAGACAAAAGGGCTTAGGCATCATACATAATGAGTTCATCTATAGATATGATGTACTAAGGAATCTAACAAGTGATGAGGCTGTCATGGCTAGGAAAAGAGAATGGATGACTATGAAAAACCTTGAGGAGAAGATTAAGAAAAGGAATGCCTTCTAAATTAGTCCATACAATGTAATTGCAAACCCCTTGGATAGGGCTTTTACTATGATAAGGGATTTCCAATCTGGTGAGTTTTAGGTGAAGGTAAAGGAGGCTGTAGACAAAGCCAAAGTCCTCTTAGAACAACAATGACATCAACAAGCTATGGATATCCCAGAACCACCTGTAGATGTTCAAGAGGTCAAGGAAGAAGAAATGGCAGAACACGTTCTAGAAAATGAGGAGGTGGAGAAGAAATTTCTCCTTCCTTATATTGAAGAAACTCATAGTTTAGATGTTCCTCCTAATAGGATTGTCAAGTGGAAGTATGGTAGAGAAAATGATGATGATCCTAGGATTAGGGAGTGTGATGAGTTTTTGGCTGATGATAAATTTGTGCAGACCAATGAATTTTAGGCGTTTATGATTCAATAGTGGAGTAAGGAAATAAAAGAGAGACTTGAATCAACCCAAGTCAATGCTGACCCTTCTCATCAGGATGAAGTTGAGAAAGCAGAGGAAGAGAAAATCAAGGCTGAAATTGTAGCTATTACTCCCACTGAATTTTTAAGAATTGTTAAAGATAGTGGAATAATGTTGTTACCAGAATGTACTATCACTACTACCATAGCATATGATGTAGTTAGGAGAGATCCTCGAGCTTTGATATCTGAAGATCAATTTGAGGATAAAGTATTTGGTTTTGGATATAGTCTGAAGTTGCATACTCTTGCAATTTGGTCTATGGCACCTAATACTAGTAAACATGACATTGCTAGGCCTAATGAAGAAGTTCTTGGTTCACTAATTCTTAAGAGAGCTACTCACATAACTCATATCCTAGCAACTGAGCTAACCGCACATGTTCCAATGCTTAGTGTGGATACTACACATATTTCTTAGAAAAAATATGAATCCTTAGTTAAGGAATATAATAAGTCCTTGAATGAGCTAAATCAAATGAGAGCTACTATCTAGGCTACTCAGAAAACAATGATTCAACCATCTTCTTTTTCTTCATTTCATATGTCTACACAGGATAGGGAGACCTTGGCCCTAAGAATTGATGATTTGAAAGGAAACTTAACTACTAAGAAGGAAAATGTGAAACAGGCCAAACTAGAAACAACTAGGGTGGCCAAATGAAATTTTTGAGGATGTGCTGAAGCACATGATGACCAAGGTTGTCCACAAGGATAATGATGTTTGGGCCATGTATAATAGTATTCATGAGGCCAATACAAAGTATCTGCAAGTACAGGAGGCCTTTAGGAATGAATGGAATAATTGGATTACTAGGGTAAATTATTTGAAAGAAATGATGCCAAAAATGAATAAGGATCCCGAGGCACCCACAAATATTCTTGACATCTTGAAAACTATTGACTTAATAAATGAGATAACTACTTTCCATGGAAAGTTGGGTATACAACTACAGAGTAAGTTGAAAATACTCAAGGAGATGGAGGAATGTGGTATGCCTCAAATATTGAATTCTAAAGGTGAACTGCACCCATTTGACACCTAGAAGACAGCTTTGGGAGGACTACTTGGAGTGGCTATGATGAATTTTTCTATTACTGATTACATCTTGCTTAATTCAAACATTGATACAATGGTGGAAATTGAATAAAAATGGATATATTTGTTAAGGAAGCTAGGATTTTGACTGATGCAAGGTACTCCCAATATATTACTAAGGTACATGATTCATTGAATGTTAAATGGCCCACTGAGGATGAATACAATACTTGGTTGGAGAAATGCACAGTGAATCTATGTGTGGATCATTGAATAAGGAGAATATTAGACAGGAGAGAAATAATACATAGCCTAAATATAGTAAAAATTAGGCTTTTGGTATAACATGGTAAAATATTATTCTCTCCTTAAAATTCAAATGAATAGCATGTCATGCTAATGTGGATTAACAAATTTTGACTCTTTTTGCTTTCCTTTCCTTACTTCCTAAGTTTTGTTGTTTTGATTCTCCCACAGTTGGAATTTTGAACACCTAAGGAATATCTTGTAACTATTGTAAAAAATTAATAATGTCTTTTGAGGTGGGACCTATTTTCCATGAAGAGTTGAGGTTAATTCTACCTCGTGTTTATTTGCTCCAACTGAAGAATCGAGTATAACTGAAAGAGGAATATTGTTGCAAGTATTCCAATGGGATCATGGCATGTGTGCTATCTGGTCCGAGGCTTTTTTGCTCCTTCATCTCTATAAGAAGGAATTCAGGACCAGTAACATGAGAGTTGATTTTTTTTGAGTTAATATTGTTAGTTTTTCAAGATAATACAAAGCAAGTTTTAGAGTCTTTGTTTTAAGTTTCTTTTGGATTTCATACTTATGCATGTAGGAATAATAATGATATAGCATTTATAATACAGAGTAATATCGGTTTCATGGTTATTATCTCTCCTTGTATGTGTGTTATGAGTTATGATTGAAAGTAATCAAGGGTTTCTTTCATTTTTCTGTGTCATTATCTGATGGATGTTTAGTTTCATGCTTTCTTATTGATTCAATGAATTGATGTAAGTGCTTGTATGAGATTGATAACTTATAAAAATTATGTGCTAGGATATTTGTAACACATAATAATTGTGAATGTCATAGAGGAATGTTGTAATGCAAGATTTCTTGGGGTTATAGGTGCTATTGTCTAAATTTTTATCAGGTTATATAGATTGGTATTGACTTCATGCTTTGGATAAAGACATTGGTTCATGTAGAGTATCTATGTTACATTCACAGTTTTGTTGCACTAACTACTTGGTCTTTTTTAAAAATTAAGGGAATACTATTATTGTTGTTTTTATGTTCAAATTCTACTCTCTCATACTTGATACATATAACATTGATATGTAAGCTACCAACTTACTTGATGTATATTATTGAGTGATATCATGAGAGATATATGTTATTGATAATGTATCTAATTGTAATTGTGAAAATTCTTTAGGTGTACATTGTGGGATCACCCTCTCAGGTTTTTACAGAGCCCAAAGAGTAGGAATAGAAGTTTAGAAACCTCTATTTGTTTGTTGGCCAATCCCTTTAGAATTACTGATAATTGGAGATGGAAAAATCCATAGGTATTTCTGGAGATCAGTTTGGTTTTGAAAAATTAACCAACAACTTGGCGACTCTACTGGGGACTAGCTAAGTCCAAAGTCTCTATGTTCAAATTAGGTATAGTTAGAGTCAGTTGTTCATTGTGAATATTCCTTACTGTTTAAGGAATAATTAGTTTTGAGCCTATTGCATTAGTCCCATCATACTAGGTCTTATGTGTTAGGTGTTATCTCATTATCCCACTTTATGTAACGTAATGTTTAAAGTATTTTATGAAACAAGTACAAAATCAAAGTGTAATCACTTTTTTGTTTCCTATTGTTCTAGGTGGTGACTCTGAGTTTTCTAGTACCAGTGTGAAGATTAGTTATAAAAAAGAAAACAATAAGAAAGATTTTGTAGTACTTGAAATTATGAGGAAGACTAGAAATTATGTAAAGAAACATCCTAAGCAGAAGGAAAAATATGAACCTACAAAGGAAAAGCAACCTAAATGGGCCAAGAAACATTCTGAATCAAGTAATTCTATTGATTTCCATCTTGATGTATCTCCTACTTTTCATGTCGATATATGTAGTGCTAGTGTCCATGAATAAGGACATAAATTTCAAGAGCCTAACGTAGACGAAGGAATTTTTCCTGTTGAACATGTCTTTGATAGCGAGCTAAATATCTCAAGAGAAGAAGATAGGTGGGAGTTTTGGGAAAAGAATAAGAAGTTCTCTGAGTCCTGAACCCCTGGAATTGGTTCCATTTTCAATGGAAATAATTTTAAGCCATGTGGTAAATCCCTTGATGAGCTAGTCCACTTTTCTCTTGAAGAGGACCTTGTTGACTAGCCTTATTTCACTCCTTCCCCAAGTGAGCATGGGGATATTGTGGAAAATGAGGAGGATATAGATAATGACATGAAAGCCATTGAAGAAGAGGAGTTAAGAATTCAAGAGCAAGAAGAGAAGAGAATGAAAGAATTGAAAGAGAGGGAAGATAGGATTAGAGCTAAATAACTTGAGAGAGATGCTAGAAGAAAAAAATTGGGGAAAATGAGAGAAGAGGTCGCAAGGTGTAGAACCTTTGAAGAAAAGCTTTATAAATTCACCTCTAAGATGACTAATGATATTCCTAGAGCAATAGTCTCAATGGGAACTTCAACTACTGACACTTATACAATCTCTGTCTCAACCATTAGATCCTCAGATCCTCCTGTTAGTACTAAGAAATCGTCATCTGTAGATCATGAGAAGAGACCTATTGACCAACCCAAGAAAACTACATTCAAAACCAATGATTAAACCAATACTTCATCTACCGAAATACCCACAAATAAGGCCAAAGTTGATCCTACCCCATCTAATACACCTCCGGATCCTGAGATATTAAGGTTGTAGTTGGAAAGTGAAAAGTTGTGAGAAGATTTGAAAAAAGCTGAAATAATAGCTTCTAATGAAAAAATGGCTAGGAAGATTACATTCCTTCAAATGTCTACCCTTATTCTAGAGGCTTGAAGCTCTATACATACTGATAGTGAGTTGCAAAAGAATAAATGTGGTGGACATACTCCTAGTGGGAGTGGTGGTGGAGGGAAAAACAAGAATGATAAGTCTTATTTTGAAGATGATGAGGGAAGTAAGAAAGGGGGAGGTGATGGTGAAAGTAGAAAGGAAAAATATGGTAGCCACTTTGACAACAAGCAAGGTGATGACCATAGAGATGATCATAGAGATAAACATATTAGGAGGCCACCCCAAGTAGATAGATACCAACAAGTTTGTTTCACCAGAATACCTGGCTACCCAAATCCATTCCCTAAAGATTTCAAGCTTGCTCTAGTCAAATTCTCTAGAAATAATGCTTTAAGTGGTGAAGGCCATCTCAAAGCATTCACTAATGTTATGGATGATTTTGAGGTGGAGGTGGAAGATTTCATGATGATGTTTTTCATGAAATATCTCATTGGGGATGTGAGAGAATGGTACATGTGTTTACCTACTAAGAGCATTGGCTCCTGGGAGGAATTCAAAAGGGTTTTTAGAGAACAGTACGGTGACAAGAGTGATTCAAGTTTTTTGTTGAATCAATTCAAAAATATTGTTAAATGATCTAATGAATCTATTTCTGAGTTTAATACAAGGTTCCAAAAGGCTAGAAAAAGGTTTCCTCCTCATCTAAACATAAATGATCATGTGTGTTTGGTAAATTACTGCAATTCTTTTGATGCAAAAATGAGTTACCGTTTGCTAGATAAGCATCCTCAATCTTTAAGAGAACCTTTCAAGATAGCAAAGCATATTGAAAATATTAGAAAAAGAACTGGTAAAGTTGGTAGAAGAGATGATCCAAAACTTTTCAAAAGTTCAAAAAAGCAAGAAAAGAGTTCAGGCACTAAAAGGGGAACAATTGAGGACAAGCTTGATAGTTTAATGAAAACTATCAATGACAAAATTGTAAGGCAAGAGAAGGCCCAACCAAAAAACTACCAAAGGAATGAGAGACCCCTTAGATTGCAAGACCACCCTTACAATACCAATTGGTATAATAGGAAGCCTGTCTCAAATAATCAGAGAAATACCCAAAACAAAGTTACTCTAGACCCACTCCAAAAAAGTTTAGGAAATTTTGATGAGGATACTCCTTGGTGTATGACTTGGAAAATGCCACATTACTCATAGTAGTTTGCAGTAGCATAGATGGTGGAGGTCAAATATGACATAACTAAGGAGTGTGATCAACAAGATCAAGAGGAGGATGATGTACTTATGATTATGGGTGATTTTGACATTGCTTGTAGTGAATGCTCTTCTGATGAAGATTCTTATGAAGTAGATGTCAACAATCAAAGGAAAATTGTTAATGCATATCATTAGCAAGCTCTTTTTGATGAAGATGAAATTGGTAATTTTGAGGCTTACAATTTGGTGGCGATTGAACATGGTGTTTCATTACTTAGAAGACCCTTTGTAGAAGAGTGAAAAATATACATCAGTCTTAGCTACTCAAGCTATGAGTTCTTATCATTTGAGGAATAGAACTATTGGAGGTGAACAAGGTAATCTTGTTGGTCTGTTCATCAAGGAATAAAATGCTAATGGAAATGAACATGAACCTGATGAAAAATTATAAGCAGTCAATACTAAAGAAGGCAAGGGAGATAAAATTTTGGCCAAGAGAGAAGACAAGTCAAAATCTACTCTTGGACACAAGTTTGCTATTGAAAAATCAAAGACACATAAGAAAGTTCCTAAAGCCATAAGGAAGGATGTTAAACACAAGGTTGAAGCAACCAAAAATCAACAACAAGATAATAGCAATGAATAAGGTATGCCTTCAACTGAATTTCCCAAGTACAGTCCTAGATTGATATGTTCTAGTTACTTAGCCAAGTTAAAGTGTATGTACCTTTTCTTGAAATGATGAGGATAAAGGAACATAGACAAAAGGAAGTGACCCTCAGTAATGGTGTTGCTATAGCTAGTAACAATTTAGTGGAACCCACTCCTTTCAAACTGAGTGAAAAGGAAAAGAAAGGTAAGGAAGTTGAAGGAGTAATTTCCGAGATTCGCCATATTTTCCTTGGAAATTATTATGTGAACACTTGTCTAGATAAGATAGATCCATTTTTTCTTACCTTAGTGGTTGGGGGGAATTGCATTAAGAATTGTATTATTGACTCTGGCGCATCAAACAATATCATGCCAATTAAAATCATGGATGCATTAGGGTTAAGGGTTGATAGCACTCATGGCAAGTGTTATTCCATGGGTGACAGAGAGGTCCCTATGGTAAGTGTGATAAATGAGCTTCCATATAGATTGGAAGCTTTCCTAGACAAAGAGTTTAAAATGAGTGTGGTAGTGGTTGATATCCCACCTAATTATGGAATATTATTATCATGAAAATGGAGTGCATCTATGGGAGGCAGTATGTAGTGTGACATGTCTTATGCAACATTTCCCATTGATGGTAAAAAAGTCTAGGTAATAATAGAATCTAGAGTACCACATATGTTGGAACATGTCCCCGAATATGACACAATTATTTTCATAGATACTGATATTGATGAGTTAAAGGTAGAAGAAGCACCTAGAGAGATTGAGAGATGTCCTACACCTATAGAAAATGAAGTTTCAAGAATGTCTGATAAAGAAGTACTATGGAAAAATTACTTTGATGGTGCAAGCTCCAAAGAAGGATCTAGTGCAGGGATTTTATTAGTATCACCTACTGGAAATACTTATAAGTTCTCTTTTACACTATCTTTTTTCTATACAAATAACATAGCAGAATATGAAGCCTTGTTATTGGGATTGAGACTTGCTGAAAAACACATGGAATCAAAAAGCTAATGGTAATTGGTGACTTTGAGCTTGTAATATCCCAAGTAAGAGCTAAGTATGCTTGCAAAAATAATAGATTGAGGCAATACAAGAATGCTATTTGGGATTCCATTGAATAGTTTGATGCTTTTGGAATTGATTGGATGGATAGAGGACATAATAGAGTGGCTGATTTACTTTCTAATATTGCAGTAATACGTGATGATATAACTTTCATAGGAATTTCAAAGGTTAAAATACAAACAAGACCTTCTATCCCTGACAATGTATACAATTGTCATATTTTTAATGATGATGAGGACATCCTTAGATTCCTAAATTGTGCTGATAAATATGAAGGTCAAGAGATTGATTTGAATGGATTTGTAGAGAGTACTAATGGGAAGGACACAGTGTGTAGAAAAGAGTTCATCCAATTAAAAACAAATAAAATGCCCAAAGGCCTTGTAGCTCTTGAAAGGGTCTTTGACAGTTAAGATACCAATAAGGTAAAAGCAACTACTACTCACCTAGAGGACCTAGAAGAAGTAAATTTGGGAACTGTAAATGCCCCAAAGAAAGTCTATATATAAGAAAGAGTATGAAGCCAAAAGTAAAGGAAATGCTAGTTGCCTTACTTAGAAAATACACACATGTCTTTGCTTGGTCATACGATGACTTGAAAGCTTACAAGGAGGAATTGTTTCAACATGAAATTCCTTTGAAGGATGATGCAAAACTTTTTCAGAAAGAGCAGAGACCAATTAATCCTACTTTAGCTCCCAATATGCAAGATGAGTTGGTAAAGTTGAGGGAGGTTTGTATCATAAAACTCATTAGACATTCTTCATGGGTGTCTAATTTGGTACCAGTGAGGAAGAAGAATG
>VDFB02374516.1:0-17756 GCA_007258455.2 Sequoia sempervirens | reverse complement strand
CTCTTAGTCGAGATATCAGCCTCTCTAGAGAAATCATTCCCAACAAGGAACAAAATCTGCAATGACAATCATACAAAATGAAATAATAAAAAATTATGAGGCAATTTTGAAAATTTAAATTTTTTCAAATGTTGAATGATCTCCAATCATTCTCAAAATCTTAGATGAAGGCTCTCAAGAAGGAATTTCAGTAGGGTTTCTCTGATACCATGTGAGAGCAACACACCCAGGTTGACCAACAGTAGAAATAACCTTCACAAGCACGAGATAAATAATTTTCAAAAGAGAAAATGCATTGAGAATTGGATGCATATATTACAGAATGTACAACCTTATAAAGTCACATAAATGCATAGACATGTGAGATACCTCCTAGCACAAGAAAAACTACCTGAGAGTAACTAAATGCAAAAATAATAATCTAAGCTTAAGTAAACTTAAGTAAGTAAATATAATTTACTCTAACAAAAAGTATAAAGGTGTACATGGAAACTTGAATGTGCTCGGAATAAGATCTGAAATGCAAAAAATCAAGACTTTAATGCTCACCAAGGCTCATACACTAGGCTGGGAAATTTTGTCCAAGATTAGGGTTTCCAGGAAGGAATAGAAATCTAGCAATGGCAAGTCTGGAACTCCTAAAATTTGAAAATCACTATATTGAACTCATATGGGATACAAGTGGGTGTATTAGTCTTGTTCCTTCTACTCTTCTCCTCAAATAGTCAAATCTATGAATCTTTTCTTCTATCTTTTCTCTTCCTAACTCCATTTACTGATCCTAACTCTGTAAAAAGACTCAGAAACAAAATATAATGTTGATTTTTATGGGGTTTGCATCATGAAAGCCCTATTTGGGTAACTAAACCTTGATAAAAATAATGGATCTTAAAATTAAATGTGAATACAATCCCTAATCTTGCTACATTTAAGATTATGAAACTCTCAAAATTTCATGTAATCCTATTCTAATGTGATATAGAATGAGATGCAAGGAATGAAGCATAAAGATGATGACTCACTTTGGGAGATTCCTAATCACCCTAATAAGTCATAATGATACATGTAGCTTCCTTTTAGGCTAAATGTAGAGGATAATGGAGGATGAAATCACTTAGGAAACAATTTATTAGGCTTGGCTTAATGGCTAGTTGCATCTCCCCAACCTAGAATGAATCATGATTCCTCCATAGGCAAACTATATCTCCCAATCCTTTAACAATGTTATATCTTGAATGAATTTTAACTTTAAGACCTATAGGAAAACAATGATGTCTTCCAAGATTCCTTCAACCTTGCTTGTTCTTCAAAAAACATAAATCTCTTTGAAGTTTCTTGTTTGAAATTCTAGGATGAATTAGCTCTGAATCACTTTCCTCTGTGAAATAATGACTTGAAAGTTTGTTTATATAGGCACTTCATCTAATTTTTCACTTCCTAGATCCTCAAATGTTGTCATCAACCAAAATTTTGAATTGAAAACTTGAATTTCCTACTCAAACCCTAAAAAGGGGCCACACGGTACTCATACGCCACTTGTGGCATATGAATCCCACTTAGGGGGACTCATACACCCAAGGTTGCGTATGAGTCTCACCCTTGTTTTTTGAGGTGAGTAAATGTGTGGAGGTTTGAAAATTAAGTGTGTTTATTGAATTTATCAAGATTTTAATTAGAATAAGCCTTGAGATCTAAAATAAAGGGTCTTAGGGGCCTATTAATGATGATTTAAAGGGGCAATGAATGCAAGGGTACCAAAATAGGTCCAAATTAAGTGAGAAATTGTACCATCTCCAAGAAGGGAGTACAATTTTTTTTACTACATAGTCAACAACCTCTAAAGTACCATCATCAAAGGGTATAGAAACTACATTTGTAAGAGGCATGATACAATTTGCAACAAGATCCTCTAGGTATGGAGAGATGTGAGGGTCTCCACGGATCACACAAAGTCATGCCCAAAGTGTGTGGGGACACTCAATGTTTTATACAACTCACATAGTGTCAAAATCAACACTAGAACCTATAACCCTATAGTATGATCTCTAATGTTACCACATGTTGATAAACTCGTTGGAGTGTCTTATGTAGGTATGAGTCCATATAGATAAGATAAAATATCAAGCCATCTGATATTTGTCAGGATGTCATTTCGCCAAGAAGTTCATAGTTATCCTTATATAAGTTGATCATAAAAGGGTGAATAAAAAACCCATGATACTCACTCAAATTAAAATGTCAAAGACTAATAACCTTAGTACTAATAAATACTATCAAATGATGTCATTTTATGCAAGCAGATCCTTTCTAGGTGCCAAGATGTCCAAAATTATTCCAAACTATTCAGTTTAATACATAGAAAATCATTTGCTTTTCTAGATCATTTGTTTTCAAGATTGTATGAGCATATCAACGATTTTGATCTTTCTTTTATAATAGTATAATTGCTTACAAGTGATTTCTGAGAGTTGTAGGGTTCACTATCAGCTTCAACAAAGATTGCATTTCTTAAACGTATGAATTGCATTTAATTTTTTTGAATTGAACATATTATCTAATTGATTTTATCTCACATTACATTAAATTTTAGAAAAAAAATATAATATTTTTTAATATAATTTTATCTCTGTATAAATCTTTTCCTTTAATATTTTTTTAAAATATAATTGAACTCATTAATAAATATATTTTTCTAGTAAATGAAAGTAGCCATAGCGGTCATAGGAATATATAGAACTTGAGTTTTTACATTGCAGTTATAACTTCTCCATGGAAGGTCTATTAACAGATTTTATTCATGGAGTATAGGAATCGAAAAAACCTATATATCGTACATAACAAAAGACCACTTGAAAGACCAGTTGACATGCTACTACCATTTGGTAGAATTAATTATAGATAACGAGTTACTATTAGTGATATGAACATATCGATCATATTACCGAACTACAAGTCATTTATTAACTCTACTACTTAGAATTCTCTTCCTTGTCACTTTGAGTAATATTGTCTATAACAAATCAAAAAATACGGTTTAAAGTAGAACTATCTTTTAGTAATTTTTTTTATAAATATTTTTTAATGTTTGAGAAATTTATGCCAAGATAAATTTATTTTATTGAATTAATATAGTAAATTAGAAAAAATACAATATAAATATTGACAACTTAAGACATAATATTCACATCTTTTGTTTAGAATAAATTTATATTATTATTTGGTTACAATAGTTATAAGAGTAGTGTTCTTTTTGGATCCATATTCTCCTATCGAAGAAGAAAGTCTCCTTGGAATAAGCATTTATTAGGATGGCTACTTCGCAGTATTGCTATTCTAACAATATTTAAAACAGAAACAAGCAAATCCCTTTCTAGACCAGTAGCAACCTCCGAAAATGGCATCATCATGAAGTATGCAAGTATGGTCGCAAACGTCATCATCGAAACATTGCCCCTTAAATGAACCGCTCCAGTGTTTGCAATACTCACTATAGTCATAATGGATGGGCACTAGTAAATATATACATAGTAAAAATCATAAGAATATCAGAATTATTCTTAAAATTTCAACAACAGGCATTATAACTGTATTGGTTTCAACAAATAAAACATATCAAAGAAGCTACTAAACAATGAATAAGAGAAGAAGAATACAGGTTAGCAGAAGCAAAAGCAAAAGACGCCATGAGCAATAAAATCAGCAGACACACATATATGCCCTTGGCCATGTCGTCAATTACAGATATCCAAAGGTAATGCATTCCGTGAGAAATAGACTTAGCTATGGTGCTACTTATAGCCAGGGGAAACCATCTTAATCCGTGTAACGGCAATAAAATAAACTTGTAATATGTTTTATACTCGTGAACAGTAATAAACGGTGAGCATTAAGATCAATCGTCGAAGGCGTTAAACGCGTGCTTTATCGTGAATTATTAGCCGATAGGCTATTATAGGTGGAACTCAACGGATTAGTCTATTGTCTGATGCCGAGAAAGACTATTCCGTGGTGGGACTTCGCCAGTAAATATGGACCTTTTTTCGTAAAAGCAACCAGCAGATGAAGAGCTAAATTTCACAGCCGTTGCCCATGTCTGCCCTGCTGGAATGGGAGCTTTCTGAACAGGGAATAGACATCCATCAAAGCATATGGGATAGAGCATCCCAGTGAGATGAGTAGAGGCCCTTTTAGGAGGGCAATGCAGGTTTTAAGCGAGTCACTGGGTTCTGCACAAGGGAGGATCTCTGAAGCTTAATTCATGGCCCCATCTCCTCTGAAGGAAGGAAACAAATGGTTTATGGTAAGCACTTGTACGTTTGCATCGTTTTCCCCTGTCCTCCGTTATGGCTTTTCTTACATTGTTTTCTTTATTAATCAAAGCTGAGGCCATGCTTCCGTTTTAGGGGGTTTACAAGGAAGGCAGAAGGATGGGTCAGGAGGAGGCAGGGGCGCTGGAGGAGTGTGGCTATGGAATCCTAGTCTCTACACTTGCCATTTCTCTTTGTAAGTTTCTAAAACATTTTTAAACAAATTCATTTTGTGGATTCCTTCAATCATTGCATTCCATGAGATACACCTTTAGACATTTTGTCAAACAGTCTCTCGCCCCTTTTGTTTGTGCTTCCACATTTCCTTTGGTGCATAAATGTGTACTTTACATTTCCAGCTATAATATCTGACAGAAATTTTTACCTACCTTATGCCTAAATGGATGTCCGTACCTCCTGTTCAAACATTAAATTTGTCCTTTACCTTATGCCTAAATGGATGTCCGTACCCTGATCAAACGCTCCCGTTTTGATACAGGCAGAAAAGGCATTGGCAATGGTTGTGGAATTTAGATTTGTGTCTCTATCCAGTTATTTTCCACTGTCGGGAGTGGCATTCATTTAATGGCGCTTTTCTAGCAATTGATAAAAATTTGCAAAATCGATGGATATTTTTGAAAAAATTCTGTTCTTTTTTCCTCCTTGAAACCCTAAGATGATGACATATGTGGATGAAGAGCAAGTTGAACATTATCTTTTCGAATCATCTTAATAGGAGACTCTACCGTTGGAAAATCGAATCTACTGGCAAGATATGCACGGAACGAGTTTTATCCCAACTCGAAATCGATCATCGGCGTGGAGTTTCAGACGTAGACCATAGAAATCGACGGGAACAAGATCAAAGCACAGATCGGGGACACTGCAGGTCAGGAGCGCTTCAGAGTCGTTCCGTGTATTACAGAGGAGCTGTGGGAGCGCTTCTTGTTTATGACATCAGCCGCCATCAAACATTCAAAAATATTTCTCGGTGGCTTGATGCACTTCATAGTAAGTATATACTTGATGGAAATCTTTCTATTCCTGTGAATTTTGTAGCTTTGTATTCAAATTTAAAATCCTGTTTTTATTCCCATCTCCATTTCAAATATACGAAGGCAGATCATTCAAATTGGTTGGAGAATTTTTATTACTACTGAATCCTGTCTTTGTTGAAGTATAACCAAATTATTTCCCAGCTTTATAAATTATGAATTACTCAATGCTGGTCATGTTTGGTATTTTACTTACATTAAAATTTGCATATTTATTTGTTGTTTTATCATTTCTCTATAAATTTCACATATTTATTGGAGTCTGAGCTCCCTGCAATTCTGATGTACTTTGTTGCTCAAGAATGACATCACATGGGATCTCCAGTACAAAACTCAACAAGATTGCAAATTAAGATGAATTTGTTGTATGGCAATAGGGAGATTGGTTTGCGTTCGTCTCATTTTTAAAAAAAATCTGCTTTGGTAGGGTTCTGTAATAGTTTTTATGGACCTAAATCTACTCTTTAAGATAATTGATCTTCTCAAGTGGATAGCAGTTTTTATAATTAGGGACCAAACTGCCACTTAATATTCGCTTGAACTCATCTGCATTGTTTCCCCATAGTTCTGGGTCAACCTTTAAACTAGTCATTTTTACAAAAAATTCATGAACTTAAAGGCTTTATATTCTTCTATTAATTTTGTCTTCATCATAACAAATACCCATTTCTTTGATTTCCATGCTCATGTGACATGTCAGAATGATAAGGCAATGCCAACTTTCAGTTTTTATGCTTTATGTGAAATACAACAAAAGTGATTGTTTTGTTTACATTCTCATTGCCATACTTTGGCTAATGCAGAAAACATTTGCTGAATACACTACAAGAACTGCTTTTGAGAGACCTCTCTTGACTGGTGTTGCATATGCTCAAAAAGTTCTTCACTCAAAGAGGGAACAATTTGAAAGGCAACAAGGTTGGAAAATCAAAATGATGAAGAACAAGGAGCCATCACCTATACAGGATGAATATGCACCTGCAATCTTCTCACAAGAGACATTTTTGCATATAGAATCTTTTGATATGATGTCTGGAGAGGTTTCACTATCCATCTAACATTTTGCTTTGTTTCTAAACGTTGTTCCAATCCATCCTTTTCTGAAATTTGTATTATTTCTCTTAGAAACTGTTAAGACTTTCAGTGTTTCTCATGACACAACTATTAGTCTTAGATATCCAATGTATTTTTGTGCATACAGGAGGACTATGAAAACATATTGCTTGCTAGAGCAACTGGAAAGGGAGTCCTTACAAGTCCTTTTAGACTATTAGAATCCAATCACCTTGGAGTTGTTTTGATATTTGTTGTTTATAATACTGATCTTCCAATGGATGCTATGCCAAAGGAATGCATTCAGGCAACATCGGGGTTAGCCACTTTTAGTTCTTTAGCATCTTATGCATACCTTTGAACACTGGGTGCTTAAGTAAGACTAAAACAATTATTGGTTAAGTCATCTGTTGTAAATCCTATACATCAGGTGAGAGGTATTGATAATGTTGTCTCATTTAATGTACCTTAAAGAACTTCATGAACTTGATACATGCTAGGCATGTTAGCCATTTGATTACAAGATAGACCTTCAAGATCTCGATATCGTTTTTCCTTCTGTCTTTTGGCGTATGCCCACTTCTTGTCTGCCTCTATTTTTCTCTCTTTATCCACCCAAATTCGATTATGCTTCTCTTTATATAGAAGATGTAGAATTGATGTGTGTTGGCTACAAAATGTAGGTCATCATTGCAGGTGGATGTGACAAGGATCAAAGGCTTCAAAATTAAATGACTTAATCTTCATTTCTCAATGGATTTTGGTGCATCACTCTTATGTAGTTTTTAGGCTTGTTGGTACATGTAATATTGCCAATCTTTGATCTTCTTTTTGCTAGGAGTATATAAATTCAATGTGGTTCCGTACATGGCTCCCTTTTTAGTATCTATGATGAAGTAACTCTAGGAATTGGTGCAATTTTCAAATACTTGGTGCATTGTTCAAATAAGTTATTCTTGTACAGTGAAAATTTTATTATTGGCTGAGTTAAACTCCTCAAGATAAGAAACATGAGTGTGGTAATTGGAATCTCTTGAGAATGAATTGGGATACCTTGTTGAATTTATGTTCCCTACTGCATAGCTTACTGAATGTCACTTGATCTTATTGTTACAAACATGAAACTTTGAACTAACAAAACATAAGTTTGGTAAATTGTGGTGCTGCAAACATGACAGGCACAACACAAAACATATGGAAATCTCAAGAATACCTGCCAAAAAAATAGATGTTAAAACAAATTTTGGTTGATACAAGATTGCACTTACACCCTGGATGCTCCTGCATTAGAATCTTAGGTTATGATTAAGTTGGACTCCTTGCAAATATACATTCAAATTTCAAATTGATGTAGTTAAGGTTGTGATGTCACATTAATGATAGTGTTCCCTTGTAGCTAAAACAACTTAGCACTAACTGTTAGAGATAAACTGAGATGCTTGACATTCATTTACAAAATGAAATATGGAAATTTTATTTTTGCCTTGAAAGACATACAAACAGAGTTGGCAATGAGTTGAAAAAATAGGAAAGGAAATCATGATAGTGGCATTTGGCTTCACCCTGGTCCCTTGTCTAGCAATAGCTTGAATTAATCTTTCCATGGGATCATGAGCCCCAATGGAAACCACTTTTTCCTCAACTTCATCTAGAGGCAATTTGTAATGCTTGGCATTAATTTACAAAAAGAAATATGACATATTTTTTTTTAACTTTGAAAGACATACAAATAGAGCTTGCAATGAGTTAAAAACCAAGAGAAAGAATCATGATGGTGGCCATGAAAATTCTTCAAACCTTTAGGTACCTAGCTGCTCCAACTAGAATGCAATCCACTCATTGAGCAAGCAAGAAAACACCAAACTCTTTATCAAGTATTTCATCAAACAATTAGCCACAATTTGGACAATAAAAAATGATAACAAATATATTGTTGTTCTAAATTCAAAGATTGATTCTTAATAAAGTGAAAAATGCAGATAAAGTCTATCATCAGTTTCTCTTAGAAAAAAACCCCCTACAAAAAATAGACCTGCAACTGCCACAAAGAGCATTGTTCCCACATGTATCAATATGGGTCTGAACAAAATCAAGAGGTGTCAAAAGCACCAATCCCACCACAGTTCTTGCCACTATGAGCCCAGTCAAGAACAACAAAGTTGTACCAGCCATAAACAGTATTACGAAACCCAAAACTTGAGTGTAATTGGTTGCATTCTCATTGATTCTTCCCATTACTCCTTGATGTCATTTAGCCATTTGATGCTCTCAATGCTCAAAAATCCTAAAACCCAAAACATCCCAATAGCCAAGAAAAATTGAAAACCAAACCCAACTTATATATTTTCCTTGAACTAAGAACAATTTGTGTATTAAAGACCCTAATTAAATTTCTCTGGGTGTTGGATTAATGAATTAGCTCAGAGACAGATGGATTTGATAGAATTGTCTATCATTTCCCTCATGTAGGCTTCCATGGCATGGAGACTGAGGATAGAGTTATTAGAAGGAATAGGGAATTAGTAAGTTATTTGAAAGTTGAATAATGTTGCTTTCAAGATATGAAGAAATCCACATTACCCACAAAGAGGGGTACCCATATGATAAATGGAATTTGGTAGGAGAAGCAGGGAATTGTGAGTCTATTGATTTTAGAAGAGAAGATTATTCAGGCTACATAAACAAAAGAGGAGATGGAAAAAACATTGATAAGAGTTTCCATTTGGGAAATTGTAAGACATATAAGTTTAGGCTTACTCCTCATGCATTTCATGAACATATTTGCGAAATTATAGAGGAATATGAAGAATACAGACTTTTGAAAAGAATGCAAATCGAGGACCTCCAGAGGGTCACAACATTCAATGGCCCAAGAGTACTCAATGCAGGAAATCTTGCTATGGTAACTAAAGCAGTAATTACAAGAGGGATAAAGGGAAAAAACCTTGTTTGTTTCACATCCAAGCATTTCATGGTGACCTAGAATTTATTTATATGTATGTAACAAGGAATATGCTAGAGGTAAACTGTAATGCCTCATTGTGTGAACCCCAAAGGACAATTAAAACAACAATTACTATAATTTTTTTATTTTTTTTAATAACTCTAAACATACAAGAGATGTATAAGAAGTCATGAGTCACAAAACTTAATTAAAAAAAATCATTAACACTTATGTCCCTTAGGGTACACAAGGAGTGATTATGAACCTTAGATCCAGACAACAACAATAAAGAATATAAGCCAACGACATTATCCATGACAAAGTAAACATATACATGGTGAAACCATTAATAAGAAACCATCTGCGTATGTAAATACAACATATACATGATTAACTCAACACATAATGATAATCTCTTATCATCATATAAACTCAAGGGCACAACTCCACAAATACAACACATCGACTAACAACTACCATGTAGCAATATCCACACAAGGTTTACCAAGATGAAATACTACATTACATCGCATTACAATGTTCAAGAGGTACAATGATACAAAAGTGTTTCCAAACATGAACAAAAACCATACAATAAGATAACATGATACAACTGAACAGATGAATACAAAGTATCATTACTGGCTCCAAGATAGATACAAGTCTAGGGTCGCTGCAACTGGCACCAATCCACACCTCTCGATCCTTGACTGGGGACCCAATGGGGTGCTTAGCACATTCCACCCCACCACGTGGATCCGAAGACCCACCCCCATGCTAAGGAGTTGACAAGAAAGAGACCGTGACCAAGAACGCCACATGACAACTCCAATAAAGGATAACATAGTACAATACTCCATTAACAACATCAAGAATACAAAGATCATAATGACAACAACAAAGACTCAATCCCATAAAACACATCATAAATAAACCAAGGTGATACCATAAACCACATGCCAAGAAAACTAGCGAGACAATCATAATATGCTTCCACATAAATCTGAAACACAATCAAAACACACTTCCAGAGGCAACCAAGAATGAAAAGCACAAGGGCAACAAGTGGAGAGTGTCATCGCATAGCCTACATGGGTTATCCTAGCCCTTCCTCCAACCTAAGGTACTAGTCCCCATCTATGGTTATCCTAGCCCTTCCTTCTACATGATGCGTCGACCCCATAGGGTGACTCATGTGGAGCCATTAACCTCTCCTGAGGACAAGGTAACGACCTTGCCAATCATGGCCTTATTAGCCTTCCATTAGTCTATGAAAGCCCTAATGAAGATGAGGTATCCATAATTTTTAATCTTGTTATGTGATTACTACCCATTCCTCCTAAATTCATTTATTATGTTTTCACTTGATTAACAAACTCATTTGTGGGTTATCCTGTGCACTTCCTCTCAACCGAGGCGCTGGCCCCGACGAAGAACCACTCTCCCTAGAGACCCAACAAACATCTAAACCAAGGGTTGTACCATCACAATTTGAACATAGAATCACAACATAAAAGCATGTGAGGCATTACCCATCTCGCTAACAAGTACACAATCAGAGTCTTACAAAGTTCCGTACAACCCTTTCAAAAAAAGATACCCATAACTTGCCACATCAAGAGCACATAAAATGAGGAACATTGACCAACAATAAAAACAAGCCTTTGGAAGGCTCTCAAAAGGCTTACACTAGGGTTTCCTCATCAAAGAACTGACAATAATAATTGCAAGGCCTCCAAGAACTATTTTCATTTCAAACATAATGAGTGAATACATCAAGATGAGATCAACAACTCCATCCAAACTACATAATCAACACCATTACAAAATAAATCAAAAATCCAAGGGAGACCTCTATATTCTCCTCTCAAGATTCCCATTACTCAATGAACTTTCAATTCGACTCATTAACAACTCAAGCAGAACCATCAACTATGACAACGATAACCTTAACTGATTTACCACTTAACTCAAGAGACAACCCAATAAATCTGTATGAACAACCAAACCATAATCTTCCTAAGAAAACAATAAACATTTTAGAAGAGTTCAACTTGCACAGTAACACTCCATTTAACCAACTTCCCCCAAAATCCTATACTAAACACATTATTTAAAACATACCCATAGTAATTTAACACACCATCTAATAAACGATTATATAAGAGGTCAACATTTAAAGGCTAAACTAATTTCATCAACAAGACATTACTACACAAGTTTTCTTCATAACTATAACTATATCTTTTCCATAATATTCTAATGTTTACCAATTCACATTATTTAATATAATCATTTAGTTTTAGAATTAAAGCGAATGTTCTTTTCCAACGTTTGAAATATACAAGCAACTATCCTCTATTCAAGTTTAAGCTAGGAGGTGAACCATTCTTTTCTACGATCATCAAATTGCTTACATAACTATTCTACCCTTGACTAAATTTTAGTTTTCGATATAACCAAAGATAATCTATATCCCCTTATGCTAATCTTTTGATTATTTTAATTACCTTAATAAACAAACTTTTATTATTTCGTACTAGCCATGTTGTATTTATTCATAAATATAATAATGTATATAACTATGTTTATAAAAAAATCAATAGACAACTTCTACTATGTTCCAAAACATAGAATAGACCACCACGCCTATAATTATACATATTTAATCTTTAAAACAACTGATGTTTAATGCCATACTCTTATGTTTTATTTAATAAAAGCCATATATATATACTTACGTCAATAGGCAAAGTAATCTGGGAGGTATTTTAAAGCTCTACAGCCTTCTATGTCCAAGTGCTGCGTCTGTGACAGGTTGCAAAAAGAATCAGAGAGTTTATTTAAATCTGTACACCCTACCATGTTCAAGTGTGCCGCTGTGACAGGTTGACAATGAAATCAGGGAGATTATTTAAAACTTTAACTTTCCTATTATGTTCAAACGCAGCTGAGACAGGTTGACAATGAAGTCAGAGAGATTATTTAAACCTTTAAACTTCCTATGATGTTCAAGTGCGCGGTTGAGACAGGTTGACAATGAAATCAGAGAGATTGTTTAAACCTTTAACTTTCCTATTATGTTCAAACGCAGCTGAGACAGGTTGACAATGAAGTCAGAGAGATTATTTAAACCTTTAACTTTCCTATTATGTTCAAACGCAGCTGAGACAGGTTGACAATGAAGTCAGAGAGATTATTTAAACCTTTAAACTTTCCTATTATGTTCAAACGCAGCTGAGACAGGTCGATAATGAAGTCAGAGATTATCAAGAAGATAAATTTGATTTGCAATCTGCGTACCCGAAACAAGCAAGGAGCAAGATAATATAATTAAGGGGTGAAATTGAGGTAACGGCCTTGAATTCTCGACGGAAGTTTCCAGAACCGGCTGCAGGACGAATTACAAGCAAGAGATCACGAATCACAGAGGATCGAAGTAAACGAAATTAGAGATAGAGGTTTTAATGCCAGAGACGAGAGCCCACAATGCAATTCAATTACAATATCAAAGCAAAACACACATATATGCCATACAAGAAAACATAGGCCAAGCATTAGATCGGTGTATACAGTCGAGCCAAGTCTTTCTGCTTCCAGACAAATCGGGGTCACATGAGATGCGATGAAGAGTTTAGACATGGAAATTTGAAATCTCAAAGGTAAGCGAATGCATAACCGAAGATATATATATATATATATAGGTGACACAGGTTTAATGAATCCTATGCGCCAATATGTTGAGTGGGACATGACCCGCCAAAGGCACCCAATGCAAACAATGAAGCGCTGCAAAAAGTGGGTTCTTGGTAAGACCAAAGATAGCGAAGGCCCTACAGAATTAGAGAAGTAAATCAAAACACACAGAGGGAAACTTATAAAAAAAATAAAAACACTGGAGGGTAGTAAACATGACACATAATACAACACCATCGATTTCCAGCCAGATACATATCCATCAACAAAGGCATAACTAAATCCACCTAATGGAAGCACTCAACATTATCGAACGCAGAAATAGTATCTTCAGATAAGCATCTCATTGGAATATAAGGCATTGATTGCCTTTGACATAGGTGTTGATAAAAAAAAAAGTTTGAATCATAGAGGAAATCAGTTAAGAACACCAAATATTCATTACTTAAGCAAAGTCGGCTTCCAATAAAGCTTCCAAATCTCTAACTAGTATAGATGTAATGGCTCGCATGCAACGAGAAACCCAAAAATAGAATTCAAGCTAAAAATTCATGTTATGCAACTGTACCACAGACAATGAAATTATACCCCTGCAACATCCGACTACTCTAGTGAAAACATAATTATATAGGAAGATTCAACAATCCTCTGACCTGAGAAATAGCCATTTCCTCATTCCTCCTCCGTCCAGAGCGACGAGTAGCAAGCTATGACTTCTACAGGTATAGCTTCAACTGGTATGAAGCTCCCAGCCAACCTTCATGCCTCTTTGGATTGCTAACACCAGAGATGTGAGAGCTCTTCCCCGCTGCCCTCCTTCTACCTATGCCGTATTAGGAGCTATGGAACAGTATCTCGAATATCCTCCTTCATGGCAAAGAATATATTATTTTCAGAATTATTTTCGCAGAGCCCAAACTTCTTTCTCCGAATTTTTTTCCACTAAACTTTTCGACCGATCCCTATTAATAAAAGAGAATTTGTTTTTATTTCCTAAAAGAAAATCAAATCAAATCTTCAATAAAGCTTTGAGTTTTCTTTTGAAAACAGTTCGAGATTATGCATGCTCTGCAAGAGAGCTTTTTCTCGCTTTTCCACTTAGTTTACAGATACCTCACAGTACCATCCTCATCAGCATAATTATCTTTTCCCGTCTTTTCTATTTTCCTCTTCAGTTAAATTTTTTATCTCTTATCCTATTTAAAATTCATTAACTTTCCCTTATTAAAATGATTATCTTTTCACAATAAATTATCAATTATTATTAATTATCATTCAAAACCATACCATTTATAAAACAATTTAATCATTTAATAATAACTTAATATTATATTATTATTTAAAATTTAAAATTTTATTTAAATTATTCCCTTAGAAATTTTAATTAATTACCTTAATCAATGCTAGACAGTATTAACTAAATCTCATAATTTCAAAAGCAACACAGTCAAGAAAACAACAAGACATCTCAACTCAACTAATCTCACTTACTTAAATACACGAAAACGACATGAACACCCACCAACAACTTATGAGAATGACAATAAAAAAGGAGGGGCACTACATAAACCAATGATTTCATTTTTCTAGATGTGACCATTGAATTTGCTTATTTATTTTTATATGGTTGAATTTGCTTATTTAATTTTATATGGAAGATTTGATCAACTTCACCAGCACAACAAGGATCAATTGACAATTGAAATTTTATTTTCATTATTACTATCATTGATTAAATGCATAATTGAATGATGCAATCTGCCTTTGTAATCAATCGGATCACAGTCTACTAATTTCTTTAATTGCCAGTTTGGCAGTCAGGATTGTTCCTTAGCTCTGATATCCATTAAACAAATCCTCACATTTCCTTTGGAAGAGCACTTTCTGTAGAGAAAATAAGGAGGCTATAAAGATCTGTCCTATTTCCCTCAAAACTTTTGTAAAGAGGATTGTATACAATATTTGAGAAGAAAAGAAAAGAGGATTAGAAAACATGGTAGTATAAAATGTTCAAGAGGATAAATAGCATGTGTTGTACAATTAGTCAAAAGAGTCTATATAACTAGACTATAAAATAGTTCTATTATGGGCTGCTTGGAAGTGTAAACGTTTGAGCTAATATGTTGCATATACTTGAGAAGATGTCCCTAATAACCAATTATCTTCCTTTGTAATTTTCCAACTTGCATTTTATCTCATTCTTTTTTAATTGTACTGCAAGAACTTGTATGTAGCTTTCTGGTTCATGATCTGACTTTTGAAATATTTTGAATATAAATCATACATATTTACAAGTTTAATACATCATGTTGTTATTCCTTTTTTTTCAAACATAAAATGTTTTTTCAATGGTGTATGTTGGTTCCGTTTGCTGCTTTGTTTTTCAAATTGACTTGGAGTTTTCGGAAGTAATAGCTTTCAAGTATATCCAGAAAATAAACTTCTATAATATTTTCTTTTCTAAATGTTTAATAAATCAAGTTGTATTTTGTGGGAAAACTCTTTTGTCCATTTTTAGATGCTCATTGTTCATTATTATTCTCATTTTACTTTGTACACAACATTGATAAAGTATGACAAGGACCACTAAAATAGTGCTCTATGCAACATAAAATCAACCGCAAAAAATTGCACAAAAATACCTAGCAAATTATATAATACTATGAGCCAATAGGATTTGTTAGGAGCAACTTGTCTTAAAGGAAATACTTGATGAATTCGAATGCCGCCTTGTTTCACAAATTATTCCTCTTTGTTGCTATCTTCATACACCATGAGATTTTCCTACCATGAAAGAAATATAAATATATCATATTTATATTTATAAAAAATTGTGGGAAACTAAATCTATACACCTACAAAACTAGTTGAAATCTATACGCAGGTACAAAAATAGAAATGTGCATATACATGCATCAACTACCACACGCACCACCATAATAAATGCATACCAAATTCATTGTAAAATTAGTAGCAAACTTCAAGAAAATCCTGCACTTGTGAGGGTTATATAGCACAAAAATGATTGATAATTTCTTCCTCCCCAAGATGAGCTCTTCCTATACTCAAGTCACCTCATTGATACGAGCTTTGTCCTTCATGCTTTATGCATTTTAGCAGAAAGGCCACCATTTTGTAGGGCCCAGTTATAGTATGTACTTTGTAAAACTGTGGTTTTATGAAGTGTCAGATTTTTTTCGTCAATCTATTAAATAAAAAGTGAAGATGTATTTATATTTTTCCTCAAGAGGTTGGTTATGTTTCATGTGCCATAAAATATTTCTTTTATTATAAAAATATTTCCCCACAACATGTAGTTTTCTATTATGTTGCATTTGGTTACAAGGTATATCATTAACCAGCAAAAATTGTACTTAATCCATTCAATCTTTCAAGTTACAGGTCTTCTTTCATTGTACAAAATATATTATGTTGTGAAACCATTTAGCATAGAATACCGATTTAAATAAAGTTCCATTTGTTCATTTTCAAATCTTCTTGCACCCCATCATCAATTGAATTTTTCTATAAATAGTTAGTCGTAAGAAAATCAATTTACATTTTCTTGTGATTTTTAACCCTTCCCTTTAATATATTGTCAGAGTATATCCTGCTATCGGCGTAACCATTGCACCTTGTTGAGGTGCAATCACTAGTGATATATACGTTAAACATTACTGAGTTTTAGGCAGATGCAAGCCCCTCTGTGAAGTCCTCCTTCATCCAACTTTAGTAGGATTGTCTTCCAAAGATCCTGTGTCGACGCATACAATTATAGATGACATATTTAGTGGGTCAGTTACGAACATAAATTATAAACTGTTGCTTGTAACGGATGTGAGACGGTTATAAATTTAGATTTACTCGGCTATCTAGTTCTAGATTTCAAAGCTTAATATTCCCCTTAAGTACATAGGTGACAAGATATCCTACCAAGTGTTATCCTTAAGCAAGCTTGATTCTAACTAACAAAAGAACCAACGTCTGAGACGTCATTAGAGGGACACAATTCAGTTTGAAAGTCACTACTAGCAATTGCACCTTGGTGTGCAATGGGTACGCTGAAGAGGTGTGGAAGTAAAGTAGGAAAAAAATATTTATTTTTTAGTATATATTTGTGTAATCTATGAGAGAATTGGAGGGTCAATTAGTAAATGATTTATTTTTATTTGTATTTTTTTTTATTATTATTATTACATTATGTAGTTCTTATTAATATATCAAATTCAAATTATGTTATGTTATAATTATTATATTATTAGCGATTGGGTTTAGTATTAGATTAGATTATATTTATATTAATATTTATTGTTTATATTTAAATTATATTATACAATGTAATTATATAAAAGAATATTGTAATAGTAAAAGTGGAATTTTAGCCTACCCAAATCAGGAGATGTCACAAATAGGGGACCTCCAAAAACATCACCCCTAACAACCCATGCAAAAGGTTTCAATTAGACTATATAATAATATATTAAATAAATATTTATTATATTATTATATGTTGCACGTGATTTGTTTCAGAATGAAATTTAGAAACAATACCTTTAAGCAAAAAACATAAAGAGAACAAAGAGAAATGTTTCAAAAGAGACTAACAAGTTCTCCAAATTAGCTAGAATAATATTTCACTATGCTTGTGCACTTGATTCTATTAAACGTTTTAAAATTTGGTTAGATTTAGAAAAGTTCACC
>VDFB02374515.1:0-63954 GCA_007258455.2 Sequoia sempervirens | reverse complement strand
AATGGAGATAAGATTACGCTTGATTCCTGGAACATAAAGGACATCACATAACTGTAGTGTAATGTCGGAATCCAAATGGAGAGTAGAGGTCCCAATCCCTTTCACCAAGTAGCTAGCATCATCTCCAATAATAACTTGTTTAGTAGAATCTCTCTCCACCAAGCTTGATAAATGCTCCCTAAATCCAATGATGTGCCGAGATGCCCCACTGTCAATCAGCCAAGTGTTGGTGTCGGTAGGTACATTGCTTGACAATGCCGAATAGAACAAGTATTCACAAGAGTCCTTCTGCAAAGAGGCATCATCAACATCTGCAATGGTGGCCTGTTGCTTAGGCTTGGATGGACAATGCTTGGCAAAGTGATCATACTTGTCACATCTAAAGCATTGGACTTTGGATAAGTCCCTCTTCTTCTTAAATGCGGGGGCACCATCATTTCCTTTATCTCGATTCCTCTTGAAGTATCCTTTCTTCCCATCTTTCCCTTTCTTCTTCGAAGATTGAGAGGCGAGAACATGAATGTTTTCATTATTTGAACTTTGACCAACACCTCTAGCCACCAACCTTGACTCCTCTTAAATGCAATCTGCCCTCAAACTATCAAACTTAGGAAGTTTCGATCTTGCACTGATTCCTTGAATATAGGACTCCCAAGATGAAGGAAGACCATTAAGAGCAAGCATGGTCAAGTCTTTGTCATCAACCACATGACCAATTGTAGAGAGTTGATCTCTCAATTCTGAAATCCTCATGAAGTAAGCAATAACTGTTTCTCCTTTCGCCATCTTCACATGATGGACTTGTTGCTTCAGTGCAAGTGCCCGGCTACTATTGTTGATTTCGTACATCTCCTCCAAAGTTTTGAACATGTCCCTTGCCGTCTTCAACTTGGAGACAATCGGAACAATATGATACTTTACGGAATCAACCAACATCTTCTTCGCCTTGATGTCTTTCTTTCTCCATTGCAACTTCTCTTCTTCCTCCGTTGGTTCAGGAACTTTGGTTTCCACAAACTCAGCCAAGTCATTCTCTTCAAAGGTGAGCATGATTCTGAACCTCCATGATGTGTAGTTGGATGCTCCCTCGAGTCTATCCTCAATTTTAAGACCGTTCACCATCTTGACTAAAATAGAGATAGACAAAGATATGAAAAAGAGAATAGAGAGTATCGCTGTTAAGAAATCTAATTACGATCTTCTTCAAACCCGCTTTGATACCATGTTAGTTTTATGATCAGATGTAATGCACAGAAAATTAATTCAAAATCAACACAAGAACACAGCAGATACCCTGGGAAAACCCTCCTCTTGAGGGAGAAAAACCCAGCAACAATATATCACTTATATATTGAATTATTACAATGATGATCTCCTTACAAAACGCTGATATGTGGGCCTGAATACATGCACCAAAGAGTGATGCAACACAGCAATATAAAGAGACAATATGCTGAAGAAAACTCAGCCTCTATCGAACTGCCTTAATGAAGAAATTCGCACTTTGCAAGAACACGAACTTGACAAGGATGGAATGACGAATGAATAGATGATTAACAATGAGAGAGGCAATGGCTATATATACAATATGGAAGGGAGACGTGACTCTCCAAAATAACAAGTCAGCTTCAACATAGAGAGATGTGCCTCTTCAATGAAATCGCGCCCATACAAGAAAGGTTGGCTTCATTAATAATTTGTCTCTTCATAATGTCGGCCTTGGACCAAATTGCACCTCCATAACAAGACGTGCCTCTTCAATAAACAATTATTAATCATCATCGATGAATGACGCCTCATTTCATAAAGACGATTTCACCAATTAAATAGCCGTAAGGCTATGATTTAATTGTAATCGGTCTAGGCTGGAAGGTAGTGACTGACACTGAATACATCAACAGTCTACACCCATGGAGAAAGAGTTGAAGCTTTCAGCTAACACAAACTCAAAGGTGATCGATGAGCCAGCTTTCAGGCAACTAGTGGGCAACCTTATCTATCTTACAGCCACTAGACCTGATTTGAGTTTTGTTGTGAGTTACATTTCTCGTTTTATGATAGCCCCAAAGGCAGAACATTGGGTTGTAATGAAGCAAGTACTGAGATATGTGAAAGGGACACTTGATTTTGGCATTTTGTATAGCAGAATCAAAGATCCTAGGCTTGATGGGTTCACAGATTCAGATTGGGCAGGTTCAATTGATGAAAGGAAGTCCACTTCTAGGTATGTTTTCAGCCTTGGCACAGGTGCAATCACATGGACCAATAAGAAGCAACAGGCAAGAGCTCTTTCCTCAACCGAAGCAGAATATCGAGGAATCGACAAAGCGGCATGTAAGGTAGTATGGCTTCAAAGGATGCTTTCAAACATGCAAATGTCTCAAGTAGGGCCTTCACCCTTGTTTTGTGACAATCAAGGGCTGTTAAAGCTTGCCAAGAATCCAATCTTCCATGAGCATACCAAGCATGTAGAGCTTCATTGTCATTTCATACAACAACTTGTAGAAGATGGATTAGTAATGTTGTAGTATTGTCCCACTGATGACTAGACTGCAAACATTCTAACCAAGTCTTTGAATCCTGACAAACTTGTAAAATTTCAAGATACGTTTGGTGTAGTTGATAGATTGACCATTAAGGGAGGGTATTAAAATAATATTGTTATATTTAATTTAATGGTCAAATAAGATATTAAAATAGACTTTAGGTATACTTTTTTATTGTTTTAGTTATGCTTTAAGTTAGCTTTCAGTTAGGATCAGTTAAAGCTTTCAGTATTATGAACACATAGTATTATTGCCAAGATGATTGATTGATTAAATAAGAAGCAAACGCATTCTTATATAGAACTACAATGAGCTAATAATAGTGAGGATATCAATAGACTAATAAAAGCTAATTGAAGGCTTAACTGAAAGTAACTAAAAGCTAAAAAGCTAACTGAAAGCTTTAACTAATCCTAACTAAAACCTAACTTAAAGCGTAACTAAAGAAGAGAATATACTGAAAGCCTATTCTAATATTTTATTTGACCATTAAACTAAATATAACAATATTATTTTAATAAAAGCTGAATATAGGGATGCAAAACAACCACCAACAATACATTCCAAAGCCATGATCAAATACTTAAGGAAAAGAAAATATGATTTAAATCATTCTACCTACTATCATCAAACATAGCACATTCCATAATGGGCATGGTTCTCAATCTCCTTCATGGGCAAAGCAAGACAAAAAGATCACAAAAGTAAAGAGATTGCATACACCTGTGGAAATCCACCAACATGTATTAGGTTTACCATTTTATCACACTCAAATACTTACAACCAGCAACAATGAACACACCCATAGAAAAAAAAGCTGAAAATACCATTGGCTCTGCTTTTTCCCATGTTGCTCACAAGTTGGGTTTCATTTCTATGTAACTCCTCAAGGTCGCAAGCACTTAGATCTCACTTCCAGGAATAGGTTCTTTCCCAATCTTTTTCCCCTCCAAGATTTTGCACCGGCATGCCTTCCTCTCTGTCCCTAGAGCATACAACTACCTTTCATCACACCACACAACTTAAAATTGTTGGTAATTTTATGCTCTGTGATAAACCCTCAAATACTCCATCTCCAACTATAAAGTGCAACAACAAACTTATTCAACCATTCCAAATCCAGTAAAACCATTTTACACTTTGCTGTGGCATGTTGAAAACAATAGAACACTCAAAATCACACACCAAGGGCATAGTCAAGAAATCTCAAGTTTGTTGTAAAACAACTTCAAAGGTATAAAAAAGACAAGGCTGCAGGATACACCACCCCCTCTCTCCTGGTTTGTGTACCGTTATACCTGGTATGCGTCCAGAATGGGTACAATGTGGAAACCGTGCCCACGTGTGTCCAAAACAAAACCTATTTTTAGCCACGTTGGATTCGTGGCATTTTGGCTTCTAAAAAAATTGCCCGTATCTTCAAAAAACTACTGTTCAATCTAAAATTAGAGGCAAAAATTATAGTTTTTTAGTTATAAATAAACCCTAAATTTAATTAATCCCACAACAACTGTGAGGCTTTTCTTTTGAAGGTTTGTCTACACAATTTTATCTACTTTTAGTTGCATAATTTTACCTGCATGGATTTCCTTTCAGCAACGCAATTTTACCTACTTTTTGTTGCACAATTTTACCTGCACGATCGTTTTATAGTCTATTTTGAGCGTGGATTTGTTGTTCTGAGCATGCATTTTATGTTCTGAGCAACAATTCCAGGTATCTGAAACTTATTTATTCTGCTTTTATATTAATATTTACATAGTCAATAAAATAATTTAGGAAAATTTTAATATATATATATAAAATAAGAATTTATTAAAATTAATAATAAAAGATTAAGATTTTAATATTTATTTCTTTTTAACTTAATTGTGAAAATATATATATTTTAAAAGTTTAAATTATATATTCTTTATATTTTAATTTTTAATTTTTAATCTATTTTTAAATAATAATATTAATAAATATTTATTTTATTTTATTTTAAAATTAATTTAGATTTAAAACATTTAAAAAAAAATGTGATTTTTTTGAAGTTTAAATTATTATTTAATACTTTATATTTAAATTTTAAAGTTTATATCTAATTAATAATATTAATAAATATTTATTTTATTTTAATTAATAATATTAATAAATATATATATAAATTAATTTAGATTTAATTTTTTTAAGATTAAGTATGAATTCTTTTTTTTAAAGTTTAAATTATTATTCTATATTTTAAAGTTTGAATGTATTTTTAATTGATAGTAGTAATAAATATTTGTTTTATTTTAAAATTAATTTAGGTTTAAATGTGAAAATTATTTTGAATTTAATAATAAATTAAATTTAAAATAACGAATATTCAATATCTTATAATCTGTTAAAGTTAGATACTTAAATCAATTTATAATTATTTATGTTTACTTTTCTATTAAAATTTTAACTATTGTAGGACTGAGGATATTAATCATCGCGTCATCATCTGACGTCGAAGAATCAGAAAACAATAATAAGTGGATCAAACCGGACCCTAAATCTCCTTTATGGAAATACGTCACCCTTCTTGACAATATTCCAGGTGGTAGAGGTTACAAATGGACATGCCATGAGTGTCTAAAGGAGTATAGAGGTTCCTATACCAGGGTTCGTGGGCACCTTTGTCACATAACAAAGAAAGGGTGTGTTGTATGTCCTGGTCCAAATGTTGATGGTTGTTCAGGGAAGGGGTTGTCCCCTATGAAAATTGCAAAATATCAAAAAGAACAAGATGAAGTTGATAATCATGTTCAAGCATCAAAACAAAGGTCAGCTCTAAGTCTAAATAGACCCTCTTTGCATCCAAAATCAACTTCAAGGACATCTATAAGTCAGAAGATGAGCAATTTAGGACCTCTCAAAAAAGCATTTAATTTGTAAAGCCGAGAGGATTCTAATCAAAATATTGCTTGTTGCTTATATGCAAATGGAATTGGATTTAATGTGATGCGCTCTCCATATTGGCAAGAGACGGTTAGATCAATTAATGAAGCACCAAAAGGATACAAAAGTCCGGGCTATGAGAAGGTTCGTACTACCCTTTTGGCTAAAGAAAAAGACATTATTGGCAAACAATTACAGGTGATTCAACCTTCATGGAAAAGCTCAGGGGTTTCTATCATTTGTGATGGATGGAATGATGCCAGAAATAGGCCACTGATGAAATAGGCCACTGATGAAATAGGCCATGGATGCAAGGTTGATGAAAAAGACACTCAATTTATTGCCAATACTTTAATTGAAGCAATTGAGTCAGTGGGGTCAGAAAATGTTGTCCAAGTGATCACAAATAATGCAAAAGTATGTAGAGCAGCAAGGTTGTTCATAGAGGCAAGATTCCCAAACATTTGGTGGACTCCTTGTGCAGTTCATTCTTTGAACTTAATGTTACAAAAAATTGGCAAAATTCAATGGATACAAAAGATTCATGAAGAAGCAAAAGAAATTCAAATGTTTATTTCTAATCATCACATGTCACAAACTATTTATAAACAATTCGCTAAGTTGGAGCTGCTAAAGGTAAATTTTCTAAATTTCAAAATATACTTTCTATAAATCTTTTAAATATATTTTATATTATTAAAAAATTATTATTTTTTAATTGTAGGTAGTTGACACTAGTTTTGCCAAGCACTACATTGTTCTTAAAAGACTTGTGGATGTGAAGCAAGCCTTAAAAAGTATGGTGATTAGTGATATTTGGGTAGTTTTGGTGGCAATCTCAAACAAAGAGAGCAAATAATATTAGGACACTCATTCTTGATGATGATTGGTGGGCTCAAGTAGACTACTTGCTATCTTTCACTGGACCAATATACAACCTCATTCGTCATTGTGACACAAATAAGCCAATATTGGGCGACATCTATGATTGCATAGATACAATGGTAGAGCAGGTTAGAGACATAATCATAACAAAAGGGTAAGACCACTCTAAATTTTTTTACAACAAATATATGAGGTAACCAAGAAGAAGTGGGATAAAATGAGAACTCTTTTTGCAACTTTTGGGATATGCTTTGAACCCCAAGTACTACCATTTTGAAATGTAGGCATTGCCAAATAGGACAGCACCAAATATAGATATTGAAGTAGTTGACGGATATAAAAAAGCTTTCAAAAAGATGTTTACATATCCTAGAGTTGTAGAGATTCGAGATGAGTTTGGAACTTTTGCATCCTCTGATGGAACTTATGCAGATGTTGATGCAATAGCACATAAAAATGATATGGATCTTGTGAAGTGGTGGAATTTCCATGGTGCCACGACTAAACATTTGCAAAAATTGGCTAACAAACTTCTATGGCAGGTTTAACAATATATGAATTATATTGCAATTTAAATTATTTGTATTTGATTGTTTGCATTTGTATAACTTGTAACATCAATTTTTTTTATAGGTTTCAAGTTCTTTTGCATCTAAGAGAAATTGGAGCACATATAGCTTCATTCATTCAGTCAAACGAAATAGGCTGGCAGCTAGTAAAGTAGAGGACCCTGTATATGTTCATTCCAATCTTTGTCTCTTGTCGCATTCCTCAACAAACTACATGAAGGGACCTAATAGACTTTGGGACGTGCAGCTTGAGATGAGTGACATTGATGTATCCATACATGCATTGACACATCTCAATCCCATTCTTGAGAATTCTAACATAGTAGGAGGATCCTCTGGTGCATCTTCATCTAGTTCACAAAGTCTAGTATGTGGTCAAACTCAATCCAACTATCCTAGCTCTTCAGAGAATCTTAATGATCTAGAACTCCAATTCAAGAGAACAGTAATGATATTTTTGATAGCATGTGATTCTATCAATATATTTCAATTTTGTTTTGATGATGAAATTATACTTAAATATTATTTTTTTGGAATATGTAGCAATTATGTGTCCATATTGCTTCTAAAATAATGAAAAAATCTTTGAATAACTTAGAAAATTGTGTTATATATATGGGTTTTTTTATTAATGCCGTATCTTGCCATATCCATATTAAGGGTCTTGAAAAATGGCTGTATCTGTATCCATATCCATGTCCATGCAACTTTGAAAAAAGATAACCAAACGCCACATGAACAAGCAAGAGCAAGGCCTTGCAAATGTTAGGGTATTGATATCAGAGTGCACCTTGCAAATGTTAGGGTATTGATATCAGAGTGCGCTAGAATAGATGAAATTAAAAGAATCCTTAGTGCAAAGCAGCTACACAGAGATAACTTAGTGGCCAGACAGAGTTTCCAGCAATTCCATAACCCACAAAGGTCACCTCGCTCTAAAGATTTATCCTTCATCAAAACCACAGGTCCTGAACAACAATGGAAGATGCAGCCACGAGGCCAAGGAGAGGAACCCAAGTGGTGGGTTTGGAGCAATGAAAGAAAGGATACCTGTCGGACCTCACAATGGGAAACAACACTGCAACCTCAACAGAAACAACACATAAAGCTAAGGATTACTTTCCTGGTCATCTGTTTTTGTTGTTATGTTTGCAGTCCAAGTCTGTCTTTTTTTTTCTTAACAGCTAGAAGGAAAATTAGATCAGAATATTTGTTGCTTGCTTAAAGCTCAACTTTTGTACTCTTTAAAGTCCTTTTCATTGTCTATCTCTGGCACCTACAAATTGATATTTTGTAAACATCCCCAACAAACTTTATGCTTGTTTGTGGAATTTTCATTATCTTCACTCAATCATACTCATATATAAATACTCTGATTAAAAAAGAAACAACATGCTTGTTTGCAGTCTGACACTTCAAGTAAGCTGTCTTGCCCATCTTCAGAGAAATATTTCAACTACAAATCATAGATCTAATATTATTTATATCAGAGGGTCCCTCCCAAAGCTGTGGAATGAGGTTGCCCTATGAACAATGGTATGTTACTCTTGAGAGAATATTTAAATGTATCTTTTCTTTTCACTTTATGCTCCTAGGTCATTTCTGTCAAAATAAGCTGGTCAGTTTACCATTCATTTTACTTATGTCCTTAGAATACTTTGTTCAGGAGGTACACCATGGTCTTTCTGCATCAATCCTTTATTCTTCTTCTGGTGTCTCATGCTCTTAACCTAGCTCCCCCCTTTCCTGAATCCTATGTTCAGAGCGCAGGTTTCATTTGATGCTAAGCAATGCAATAGAAAAAGGAAATTGTTTCCCCTGCTAGAGGTGGTGAGAATTTGGGCTCTAATTTGTCTGGTGGGAATGTGTATGCTTAGAAGAGTTTGTGGAAGACAATGGTGCTGCCAAGTTTGGTTTCCTTGTGGACAAAGGCTTATGCCCTGACCATCCCTCAATGCCTACCAAGTTTTCATGCCAATCGTCTTTTGGACTTGGTGATTTATCTTCTATCGTTGAGTTGTTGCAGGATAGATCTTCTAGGATGGAAAAGGAAATTGCTATGCACAACAATATTTTGGAGTGGTTTTTCTTGGAGATAAAAAGACTGAATCTGAAAATTTATGTGTTACATCAGAGGCTTCATAGAACTAATCCCCAACCGGTGGTCAATGTGAATCCCAAACAGCTGGATTGGAATGTGTTGGAGGAGATTTGTAGACTTTATGAATCCAACGAAAAACAAGAGGAAAGGATTAGAGTTTTGGAAGCTAAGCCGTTATCAGTTAAGCAAACCCTTAAGAAAGTTGTGGATGTTAGCAAGCCCACAATTAAAAACTGTGCCTATAGCATTAAGATGCTTCGAGAAGCTCTAAAGTCCTATGGAAATTCAACTCAAGAGAGGCCTAGTACAAGGACCTGGAGCAGAAATATGAGTAAGGTAAAATATTCCTAGTGATCAGGCCATGGATAAGCATCTTGAATTTACGAGAGACAAACAGGAGGCAGTTGTGTCCCCTAACTCATTGTAATTATGTGCCCTGATTTTAGTATGCCTGTTTCTGTTCTTCATTTTGTTGTGGCTTTGCTGCAGCATGACTTTTCCTCTTGGCTAACCTTGTGTAAGGAGCTTTTTTTGTTTTGATCTCCTATCATCTTTTTGGTTTCTTGCTGTAAAAGGGAGGGGAGCCCTTTCGAAACCCTTTTTTGGTACCCTTAATCAAAAAAATATCTAATTCTGCAAGGCTGTGGTCCTGTTCCTTTATGCCTTTTGTGGGGCAGCCTCTTGTTGGGCCTGTAGGCTCTGTTTTTTGTGTGTACAAAGGTTCAGACTCTTTCAAAATCCTGCTTTTTACCCTTTACCAAAAAATAAAAAATCTAATTCAAAGTTGTGAATCAAAAATCATGGCAGCAGGAGGAAAAGAAGCATTAATGGCAGCAGAGAAAATGGAAATTAGTTTGATGGCAGCCAGCACTCCTGCCCATGATTAAACACCAACTCGAGCCTAAATTCAAATATTAGGCAGCCAAACTCAAACAGCAGCAACAAACTTGAGATCAAACCTTGCAGCAAACAGTAAACAGCAGCTACAATCTCCTTCTTGAATCTTTGGCATGACCCAATATAAGCAATGAAATATTATGTAAATAATGACTGTTCTCGTATCTGAAAATAATATGCCCTATAGAAACCCTGGCGAACATGAATCAATTATTTTTCAATAAAAGTAGAAGTCCTAACATTCTGTAGAAATTTTAGGGTGTTTTTGAACTGCTTGAAGTTTGCCAAGTTTTGAATTTGTAAGGAAAAATTTGGTGAACTTTGGGACTTAGGTCACATTTGTAGGACTTTTTTATTACTTGTAATATTCTTGGTATGCAACCTTCACCTGAAGCTGCTTGGAACCAGAAGAAGCAGCATGAAGAGTCGATGGTTGCTGCAATTTTTGCTATTATAACATACCATTTCATGTTGCGAGGAGCACATATTGGGAGTCACTGGTCAATGAATGCTCAATTGATAGGAAAGGGTTCAAGGCACCTAATCTAAACGATTTGAGAGGGCCCTTGTTAGAGTAAGTTGTGAAAAATACTGAGGTGATAGTAGAAGATTAAAAAGGAATTTGGCTTAAAAAGAGTTCAGTATTTTGTCTGATGCATGGACAGATGGTAGGAAGCAAACATTGATTAACTTTCTATTGGCTTCAAGTGACCATTTGGTGTTCTTTAAGTCTATTGATGCCTCCCATGAATGAGAAAAGCTCGGACTTTATGCAATATGTTGGAGAAGGTGGTTGTGAAATTTTGTGATGACAATTCAAAAACATTTGCAACAGCAAGGAAACTTCTTGATGAGATGCACCAAACTAACTTTTTGGAGCCCTTGTACTGTCCATTGAATTGAATTGATATACTAATTGAATACAGAAGCGAAATTGGAGAGATCAAAATTGTGGTTGAAGAAGCTACAAACATCACCAAATGTCTACTAACACCCTTGGGTGCCTAACAAGATAAAAGAGTACACCCAAAAATGGTCTCCCTGATTGTTGTCCCCAAAATCTGTCCTGACATCCCTGTACTAAAAACATGATGGAAAATAGAAAAAACCCAATGGGTTATTCATATGAGGTCATGAACATGATGTAGGATGCCATCCAACATTACCATGGGAAAAATACTAAGTAGCCGGTTCGCTGGGTTCTAGGCTGGGTCCTGGTCCTGGTTCGCTCCTGGTTCGCTCCTGGTTCGGTTCGCCTGTGGGTTCGACCAGGGTCCTTCATTTTTGGGTCTGGTTTGCCCAGGCAGAACCCAAGAGAACCCGGACAGAACCCAGACAGAACCCAGGCGAACGAAGACAGAACCTGCGTGCCTAGGCATCCAAAAAGTGTTTTTTTGAGCAATTTTTTAATGTTTTATAGAGTTTGATTTTGACCCACGCCCAAGGGAACCCTAAAAGTGACCTTTAATCACTTCAAACACCTTAACTACCTCATTCTTATTCATTTGTTTTGCTCTTTTTGACAATGTCAAAAGCATGGCTGCATACAGATTAGGCGAAAGACCTTTCCTTTTAGTTTAGCAATGCATGGAAGATTCAAAAAGTATCCTTGATATTACAAAAAGATGTGTTTATACACTTCGATTGTGCAGTCACCCTTTGGTTCTTTCAAAGAAAAATCTGCCTATGCCACTGTTACACTGCACAGGTAAACAAATTTTGTATTGGGGAGCTATATTAAGTTACCACTCTCAAGACCAATGTAACAATGATACAAAATAATGTTTGAGACTGCAAGAAGACATCAAAATGGCTAGTGTATAAACAAATTCTTATGATTTCTGAAGAATGCTGATAACTCTACTCAGTTGGCTTCTTTTTTCAAAATCATACAAATTGAACCCTGGCATCAATAGATTCTGTATATCAAGCTACCACAATTCAAATTTCAACGATGAATATTTATCATGCATGTTTTAAATGACATTCAAGTTTATGGTGGTTTTGTTGTTTATATGATGTATGTGATATTTTAATCCTAATTCTTGCTTCAAGGCTGCATATATATATATATATTTTATTTTTACATGTTTTTTGTACTAACGAACCCAAAACGAACCGGACCCACCCCCAAAAAATTTTAGCCGAACCGGTGAACCGAACCCGAACCGGTAACTTAGGAAAAATAAAAGAAAATATGAACCCACTTGGTGCATAATTAATCAATTGGAATAGGCAGCTCCATCAACCCATACATGAAATAGCCTACTACTTAACACCATTTTTTTCTTCTTCAGTTCCTTTAAGGCTATTGAGGACGCTATGGTAGGGCCTCAATACATGCATAAAGAGGATGACAAACGGCAACACCCTCAAAGACACAATTTTTGAAGAGTTCCAGATTACAAGGGTGCAATGTGAGGTTGTTTTCTTCACCTCTATGCATTCAAAGGAGAATGACCCAACAGCTTGGTTAAAAAAATATTCCTTCACAAGTTCAATCATATTCTCATTGATACTAGACTTCTTTTACAATTACAAGTTTAGTTTATCTATAAAGTTCTAAATTTCTTATTTGCAAATTTGTAGTGGGAAGATTATGGTGCAAAAAAATCAAATCTTTAGAGCCTAGCCATACGCATTTTGTGTCAGGCCCATAGCACTTCTAGGTGTGAGTGTAATAGGAATATATTTGAGGCCGTTCATACAAAGAAGTACAATAAACCCTAAAGCAACTCAAAGACCTCATTTTTGTGTGCCTCAACCTATGTCTTCACGTCAAAAAGGCGTAGAGGAAGGAGACTTAATCTATATTCAGATTGAATTGCCGACAAGATTGCTATTTAAGAGGAGAGCAGTGGGAAGCAAAAGCATAGGCCCAAGTGGAAGCTTAAGGCGAAGCATATGGAGGAACTACCTTGGATGACGATACACTTGAGGAGGATTTTGTTCCTAAAGAGAAATCTTTGGCATCCAATTCAAGGGAGCAACCAATGAGGAGCTTTAACAGAGAAGTATTTTATAAAATATTTTATAGATTTTTTATTTTCTAAAATGATGATTAATCATCATGTAGCATTATGATGTGCATTGTACTCCTTTTTGGCATAACACTATTAAGAATCATTCATGTGTTCTCACAATTCATTTTTTATGACTTTTAGCAGAATTTTTGTACGGTATTAAAGTTCATTTTATGAATCTACGTATATTTTTAGTGTGTCAAATTTTTGTCGAGTTTTTTCCATTACCAAGTTCTTGTCAAAAAATTTGCTGCCGGGATTTTCCCAAGTCTGAGTCTTAAATCTCTGATTCACAATTTACAAAAGCAAGTAAAAATAAAATCATCACATACAAGTTAAAGCATCATCATATACTTCTTTTAATACATAACTGAATTTGTGGATGAGAAGAATCACATAATGGTAGTATAGCATTCAAGGGTATGAAATCTGATTTCACAGTATTGAAGGCATGTGTTTGTGCATGTATACGTTGCAAATTGAATTAAAGTTGTAGATGGAAACAGCTGTTGCAACACATCAATCCACCTTATGTAAATTGATTTCATTAGCAAGTTGCATTGGATCAACACACAGTTAATGTTAAATCCGTGTTAGAGAATCACACATTAGAATATCCAAGGCAATTACAGATCAGAAAGTATGGCCTTCAATTTGATTTGCTTCATATGGAGATTAATCTTCACATATAGTTAGAAGAATGTAAGTTTGCAGTTTATAAAGACTATAATTGCAAAAGTTCTTACTATCCAACGAAAACTGACTAATTAAGCTCCCATCATGTTGTTTGATTGGCATTTGATTTTATCCTTTTGGGATACAACTACCCAAAATACTTGTGCTCTATCAAAGGGAATACAGTGGTTATTTTAAAATATTGAGCCAAGATCTTCTTTACTTTATCTTGTTTGCATTTCCTTGAACATTTGAATTCCTAGAATAGTTGCAAGAATTAATGAGCCTTTAGATTCTCCTTCCTCTTCTCAAGATAGTGCACACCTACATCTCAAGAATTTAGTAGTCTCAATGAATGAAAAAACCAATTTTGTAAGGTTCGCTGGTCTAAGATCCTTAAATCAAATACAACTTGGTTAATAACCGAAGCCATGATGCATAAAATTGATCCTCTGAGACCCTGCACAGAATATTTTTCTAGTAGGAATTTCACTCTACAGTTAAAACTCTTGGCAACTATAATTCTGAGTTGGATTATACCAAATGTTGACTGCAAAATGGTATTGGGAGGCCACTCACCTTCTCATTACTATTTTGTATTTTATTTTCATTCTTACCTACAAATAATATGTAAGTTTTTCTTTAGATTGCATGTCAGCAGTCATGATTGTGTCATTTTTTATTTGTCATTTAAAGCAAATGCAAACAAGCTAAGCACATGCTACTTTATTCTGGATAAACAGATCTGCTGAGTAAAGGTTACAAGGAAAATGAAGCAATATTCTTTTATATTCATTTTACAATAGAATAGTCTTGAATTCAACAAAGCAATCTAAAGCAAGACATTATATGCATTAACAAATGAAAAATAACTTTATGGGCACCATTTCTCTTAGGTCACAAGTAACTAACACATGGAAGAATATCAAAATACAACATGCCAATCCAAACTATCCACCAAAAATCTAGAAAATCCATACCTGCAAAGCAATAGCATAGCCACCTGTTGAATTTCGGCTCAGAAATACAAGTTTAATTGATTTACGATGATGCTTGATAAAATTTAATGCTATCGGTTGGAGGGCCTGCAATACCATGGTATGTTCCCACCACAAACCACTGTAGAAGAAAGGACTACCAACCACAAGCACAACAATATCCTCTTCATGGAGTCCTAAACTCATTCGTAATTCCTCTTTTCCATGCAATGCTGAAAATCTTTGTGCAACCCATGCATCATGTGGAGAACCAGATATTACAAAGAAGTTTCCAGTATCAAGCTGACTGTACATCATCTGTAAAAGAAATTAAAAGTTAGGCACCACCATGCTTTGTATGCAATTTTTTACTTTGTATAATATAGGAATTGAGATTATAACTATGGAAAGATTTTGATCCCATTGGCATTTCATGGTAATGCAACTCAGAAACTTTGTCCACTTACTGCGAGGGTATAGTCTGGAAACACCACAACATCTGCTCGTTGAAAGGTATGCTGCCACTCTGAAATAATGTGCTTCCAGCCATTTGAAGCATAAAGTCTCAGACGTTTTCCAAGAGTATCCTCCTGAATAATCCATATTACAGGTACCAAGCTAAAAGGCTCTTGCATAAGGCTGCAAATGTAAATAAATACATTTAAGTTTTATGTCCTTGCATGATTGCTAAAAACAGAGAGTGGAATGGTGCTTAATAAGGCAGTGTTTGAAATGCTAGATTGTTAAATATATTAGAAAAAAACTTAGAAGTTATAAATGGATAGTAAATAATGAAAAATTAAAATAAGATGCCTAGATTTGGGAAACCAAATTCTTTGCAACAGGAACACGCAATGTGTACTATATTGAAAAAGCTATTCTGCAATTATATTGAACTTTTTTGCTTTCTAGGTGTTCAGACCTCTAGTTTAAGACTTCCTATGCTTAAAATCATGGCATGGTAAAATGATTGGAAGAATGTAACATTAAATCCAAATGCTAGAATTTGAAATAGAGAACAATTACTATCAGATTTGTTCCAGTTATATCAAGCTCTTTTCTCATTTTTCCTTGGAGCAAAGAGAGATTGAGAGATTGCTTCAATGTGAAAACCTTATAGAAACTAAATGTTGAAGCATGGAACCAGAAGCGAAACAGAACAAGCCACAATTACCACAGCACATAAGTACATTGCAGTAACATTCAGCAATGTGTGATACCTCTTAACAGAGGATAAGACACAAAGACTAACAGAAGGATGTGGCCCTGAACCTTTATTAAGCTATATTAGCATCCACCTATACCACAAAGAAAGATGGAGGGAAGGAGAAGGGCATATATATGAATGACTGTATTGTAAGAAATATATCACCCAAGCATATGTGATGCATATATCTATGCTTGTGGAATGAATGTACATTGTATATAAGAAGTGAATGATATGAATATATGAATGAAGTAGTCTTATGATGTTTATGATTGTGTATAACTTTCTTTTGCTGATATGTTTATCTGCCATAACTATAATAGTTTCCTTCATATTGTATCACCCTGAGATTAACTTTCTGACTTGACTTATACAAACCTTGTCCACATTTGGTTTCATTGCCAAGATCCCAATTTGTTGCTGCATAGGAAATAAACTACAAAAATAGGGAAAGAAGTTCATAGTAAAGAATACTACCAGAAAAAGCAGTATTATTGCCAAATATGATAATGATGGAAGGGTGTGGTAGCACATACCAGGTGCTGATCCTTGCTGAGGGGTTAGGCACCTAGGAGATGGTGATGGAATGGTGAGAGATCCAAAAGGACACAACTGCAGAGGCTTCTTTATTAACAGCAATTAAGAAGCCTCCAACCACAACATAGCCAAACGAATATGCACCTGTTCACCTTTCCATACTGTCAAATCTCCTATTGAACATCAAAAAGATAGTTCCTACTTTTGCAAAACCCACTACTGTTGCATCCACCAAACAATCTTATATTGACATCTAAATATGCATGCAATGCATTCAACAGACTATCTTACACTAGAAAACTTCTTATGAGAAGGTTAAGAATGCCTACAAGCATTTACTACCATAACCTAGATTTCAAAATTTGGCAAAAGATAAACTTTGAGATATCGGAGGAACTATCTTGGTAAAAAATTTGGAGACAATGGAATCTCTTTTTGAACAAGTCTCAGCCAGATTGTCTTGAGGACAAGACAATGGTTCAGGTCGCAGCAGGATGTTGGCAAGCATGGAACCGAAAGCAAAACAGAACAAGCAACAATTACCGTAGGACTCAAGAAGTACATTACAGTAGCATCTAGCAATGTGCCATACCTCTTAATGGTTGATAAGACACAAAAACAAACAAAGGAACGTGTCCATACAACCTTATAAGCTATATTAGAATCCAACTATACTGCAAAAGGAGATAGAGGGGAGGAGGACATATAGATGAATGAATGTATTGTAAGAGATATATCACCCAAGCATATGTGTTGTATATATCTATGCTTGTGGTACGAATGTACATTGTATATAAAAAGTATATGATATGAATATATGAATGGAGCAATCTTATGATTTGTATGAATGTGTATAATCTTTCTTTTGCTTATATATTTATATGCCACAACTAGCCTGGTTTCCTTCTTTTTGTATCATCTTGGATTTAACTTTCTGACATAACTTATCCCAACCTTGGGTCTGAATTTATTGTCAACACCAGAATCAAGGACCCTTGGTGCCATTTGGTATCATGATCAGCAACATTCTTGCAAAAAAAAATGCAGATTTGAGTGCATATTTTTCTATGGTACCATTTGGATGTTGAAAAAATTTAGAAATATATTGCAAATGGTGCAGCACAAACCTAACAGCATAGAGGAGAATGCATAATAAAGGCAAAGCATGGAGCTATGAGATCTGGCACCAGAAGAAGAAAGAAAAATAAGGAAGAAAGACAAAGGAAAATCAATATCTTTAAGCTTTTGTAAGATGATTTAGCTTGCTGATAGGTTCTGAATGATTTGCTGGCTGTAGAAAGTGAAAAGGCAACTTCAATAGTGCACAAAAAATTTTGCGTTGTTAAAACTACAGCAGCTTAGCAAAAAAATTCAAAATGTACTTATGTGCAAGGACAGATTATGCAAAACAAAGAAAAACAGAGTAAACAGCAAAGAGATGCAGATTCAACAACTGCAACAGGTACCACCACAGATTGGGTCATAAATGCAGAAATAGAATCACAATAAATTGCAATTAGTCAGGAATCGCCCCTGCAGCAAATTTTCCCCCCAAAAAAACAGTTTTTTTAAATTTAATTGGTCAATACCAAAAACCTGCAGCAAATTTTCCTCCCAAAAAAACAGTTTTTTTAAATTTAATTGGTCAATACCAAAAATCAGTCAATATGACTTTTGGACCTATTTAATTTGTATTTTTTGGCATTTTCAATCATTTCTACAGTGAGTTTTGAAGATTTTTCTGGAGCAATTTCAGACGAAATTTGATAGTTTGACAACATTTGAGGGAGCAATATTATATTTGATTGAAACATTGTCAAGTACAGTCTTCAGCAGCTTCACATCTTGCATATCCTTTATTATTTCATCATGGTGTGTCCCATGTTCTTACATTCCTCCAAAACAAAAAATCAAATATTTGGACCACAACCCTGAACCCATTTTCTTCCCCTTAGGCTTGCATTTCAGATTTACAGATTTTTAACCCATATTCCAGCCTAAACATTTCTTCCTGTGTCTATGGCTTCTTTCCTTTCCAATTTATCTTCTTCATTCACTTATGACACCATATCCTTCTGTATTACTCACTATGACAATGTTTCCTATAATTCCTATGCCAATGACTGCATTACCTTGTTTTTCTTCCCAGTCCTCTCTTTTCTCAAAATTTGTGAAGAATAACTATACGCTCTTAAAACTTCCTGCTTGGATTTATTGCTTGTTTGTGGGAGTTAACCTCATTGGTGTTAAATTTAAATGAACAGAATAGATGCACAGGAAATAATTCAAAATCAGAGACAATAACACAGCAGATACCCTGGGAAAACCCTCCACTTGAGGGAGAAAAACCCAGCAACAAAGATCTCTCTTCTCTATATAAATAATGGCAACAATTTGCTTTACAATGAGGCCAATCACAAGGCCAATATTCAGCACCGACACTAGATGCAATGGCAGATAATGATCTGCACTAAATCTGCCCTTGAAGACATTCGCAATCTGCTCTTGGTGAAATTCGCACTTGATTGATGTTCGCCCTGTATATATTTCGCACTGTATGATGTGTATCTTTGTAAGATATTCGCACTGTATATATACAACTTAGGGAGGTCGCACCTCCTCATATCATAAGGTTGGCCAAGATAAATGTTATTTACAAGACACAAAGGAAGTCGGCCAGAAATATATTCATTAAGAATGTCGGCCTTAATAAATATTAAATGTCTTCTAATGAATTTCGAATTCTTTCATGTCGGCCATAATATGAAATACAAAACAGTAAATATAAATTGAATAGCCAACGGCTATCATTCAATTTATTTCTCCACGAAAGAGATGAGCTGGAAGGAACTACCGAAGCTGCTAAAACATTAACACTCCCTCTCAGCTAGGGAGAGAACTTCCAGCTGCATAATGCGAATCATCTCCATATGAGGTTCATCTGCCATCATTGCCTATAATCAGATATAAAGAGAGAAATATCACCTCAACATGATATTTGATATCGTCTCGATATCAACCATCAAATGGTAAGTACTAGTGTTCATCACTTGCGTGATGTTGTCACCTCAACGTGACTTTCACCATGGCTCTCCCAGAGGGTGAAACACAAGTACAAGAAGATCATCACGGACTCTCTCACGTGATGTTGTCATGGAGTCACACATGACATCCACCATGACTCATTTCGAGAGGGTGGAAAAAGGGCTTTCACCTCAAATTCTTCCATCACAGAAGAAAGTGCAATAGTATGTACAAGTGTTCATCACTTGCGTGATGTTGTCACCTCAACGTGACTTTCACCATGACTCTCTCGAGGGTGAAACACAAGTACAACATATGTCATGGAGTCGCACACATGACATCCACCATGACTTAGCTCAGAGGTTGGAAACAAGGGCTTTCACCTCAAATTCTTCCGTCACAGAAGAAAATGCATTAACAAGGGATTTCACCTCGAACTTCTCTCACGAGAGAAGAACTCATTAAGCAAGGCTCACGATACGAGACTCATACCGATCAAGGCTAGATTCTCCACCATACCAAGCTTATCTCGAAAGTATACGAACTTTATCCTGGCGAGAGGCTTGGTGAGAAATCTGCCTACTCATCAATGCTAATGTACCTCAATGCCTTCCGCGTACCATATCTCGATATAGTGGTACTTGATCTCAACATGCTTGGATCGTCATGAAAACAGATTGACAAAGCTTCACACAACTCGATTATCACAATGAATAATAGTAGGCTCCATTGATTGTCCAAACAATCACGCAAGGAGCTTGAAACCCTGCTTCCGAGTTGCCATGCGGCTGCAATGTACTCCTCTGGCGTACTCAATACTTCTGAAGATTGCTCTGCGAAATCATAGCGAGAACCCAAAGAAACCGGCCGGAGGTGCTCTTCCGATCTATGACACAACCTGCCCAATCAGAATCAACCAGTAACTCCAAGTCTGCATTGAAGTATACCTTCAACCCATATCCAACTATGCCACGCAAGTATCTCAGGATATGTTTAGCTGCAACAAGATGTATCTGTCTCGAATCACACATAAACTGGCTAAGTGCACTCACTGCATAGCAAATATCAGGTCTAGTGTTAACTAGATACATCAAGGATCCAATCAGTTGTTTGTACAATGTAGGATCCACCAAATCTGAACTAGCTGCAGCCTCCTTAAATTTATGTAGGTTGGTTTCCATGGATTTACAAACCATCATGCCAAATCTCTTAAGTATATCAATGGTGTACTTTTCTTGAATTAGAATCATCTCATCTGGTTTCTGCCAGACTTCTAATCCAAGGAAGTAATGCATGAGCCCAAGGTCCTTCATCTCAAGTTCTGAAGTCAACTCCTTCAAGAATCAGGTGATCTTCTCCAGTAAGGATCAGATTGTCATCATATAAAACCAAAATTAATGCATCACCATTGATTACCTTGAAGTAGAGATTTGAATCAACATCATTCTTTAAGAAGCCCAAACTTGATAGGTATCGATTAATCCTTTCGTACCATGTGCGAGGAACCTGCTTAAGACCATACAAGGCCTTCTTCAGCTTGCAAACATGTGACTTCTTCCCATGAACCTCGAAACAGTAAGCAACAGGAGCAAATGTTTCTTCATAAACAACTGCCTCTTTCTGTGAAAACCCATGAGCTATGAATCTTGCCTTGTACTTCTTCAATGCTTTCATCTGCATCTTTAAGTACGGGCTGTCCTCTCAGAACACTCTATTCTTACAACATTGCAGTCTTCACTTCTTCTCAGCAAGTCACTGAACTCCCTCTTGATTCCTACTTCAGAGATTGCAAAGAAGACTTTTGGAAGTGAACTCCCTCTAGCCACTAACTCAGTCTCATGGCTGCAAGTTGTTTGAACATTTCTTTGGTTGGCATGATTCCCTCACAAGATGCCTCAAGCTTTTCATCACTAAGCAGTCTCTCATCTCCTTCTTGCTCCTAAATCTGTCCTGGGAGCATTTTAGAGAGAGATTACTAACAATTTATAGCTATTCAAGGCTAGAATCATACAAAGTTTACTATATCAGATTATAGTGTGAGTACATAAGAATTTAAAACATGAATAAATCAACCTAAAGAGAAATATATAAAAGATCAGAATGAAGGGATAAAGAAACTTATCTTTATTGAATTCTGATATATCTTCTTTCATCTTTTCTTCTCTCAGAAGTGCTAATCTTAGCACAACAAAAGATAAACTACACAACACACATTATGTAGTCAACATATTCAATATAGTACCAGCCTTCTCAAGGCACCATCTCAGTCCATGCACATAGAGAATGGTATCGATGTGACCATCCAATCACAACGAAATTGCATTCCTCTTTTCATCTCAGAGTCACACTCAGAGATCTTCACAACGAAATGCAATGAATGATTGACATCTCCAAGGGATCTTATGCCAGAGATTACTATCACAATCTTTACCGATCACACATGATTCAAGTAAACAAAGTTAGACTTGCACAACTTAGCAGACTGAACTTCATCCTAGATTTCAGAAGAATAAACAAAAAATAATACTTATCTTGATGAAATCAGACTCTCTTTTTCAAGTCTGCACTTTTCCCAGCAACAAGAATAGGTAAGCACAGAGGACCCATACAGGACTTCTCGATTTGCTTCACCCTTAGCAGTGGCGTCGCCTCAGACTAATTCCAAGCAAGATTGATATTACTCTTCTAATATTCAAGTGCTTGTTAGGCTGATTGACATCATATGTTCGAAGCCACGTCCTTAGATCAAGTAGACGCATTCATCCATGATCTAAATTCCTCCTTACTATCGCACGGAAGACAAGCTACAGAATACTCTTGACCAAAGACTTCAATCCATGTCTGGGAAGCAATGCTAGAGGCATACGCTCGGTCAAGGCTCTATTCGATGATCTCTGCCTAGATGGTAGAACGCCAGAATGAGGAGAATGTGAATCAGAAAGAAAACACAGAAGGAGATCGGAGTTCCTCTTAAAGATCGACAACTTTAAAATGGTAAGCACCCAGGTTCCTGCAACATCATACTTAGGTCCTGAAAGCTCAAGAACTTTTCTCTTAAGCCTATACAGATGATCACACGACCTCTTTATTGAAGAAAATGACCATTTACAGATTTAAGTCATCAGATTTTAGCTTCGCTGATTATCACAAACATCTGATCGACCCGTGAAAACTTCCATGATCTTGTCAACTTCCCGTTCTTGACAACAGGGAAAAACTCCATTGACTTTTACGGCATGAACACTCCAATAACTGCCCGACCATGAATAGGTGGAAGGCTCGAATAGAATAAATATGACCATAAGAAATATAGGCCCACAAAATTGACAATGAATAATAATCGCAAATATGGTCCAGTGCAGAAGTGTTGCATGAATGGTAATCAGAATACATGTACCATATATGAATCCGTCAGGATAAGAATAATTTTGACACTATGATTGCATCTCAGCTATGCCGACATTGACCAAAGATAATGAATCATAACCACCAGCCAGAATAATGAATATGATCGCTTAAATTCTTCCAAGAAATCCTCAACTCTGATTGAATCTTCACACAGAACCCGCTCTGATACCATGTTAAATTTAAATGAACAGAATAGATGCACAGGAAATAATTCAAAATCAGAGACAATAACACAGCAGATACCCTGGGAAAACCCTCCACTTGAGGGAGAAAAACCCAGCAACAAAGATCTCTCTTCTCTATATAAATAATGGCAACAATTTGCTTTACAATGAGGCCAATCGCAAGGCCAATATTCAGCACCGACACTAGATGCAATGGCAGATAATGATCTGCACTAAATCTGCCCTTGAAGACATTCGCAATCTGCTCTTGGTGAAATTCGCACTTGATTGATGTTCGCCCTGTATATATTTCGCACCGTATGATGTGTATCTTTGTAAGATATTCGCACTGTATATATACAACTTAGGGAGGTCGCACCTCCTCATATCGTAAGGTCGGCCAAGATAAATGTTATTTACAAGACACAAAGGAAGTCGGCCAGAAATATATTCATTAAGAATGTTGGCCTTAATAATATTAAATGTCTTCTAATGAATTTTGAATTCTTTCATGTCGGCCATAATATGAAATACAAAACAGTAAATATAAATTGAATAGCCAACGGCTATCATTCAATTTATTTCTCCACGAAAGAGCTGAGCTGGAAGGAACTACCGAAGCTGCTAAAACATTAACAATTGGCTCCCTTCACTTTTTGACGTTTACAGTTTTGTTACTCTGTACTATGGAGGTTGACTTTGTAATTTGTATTTTGTAATTGATTTTCAGATTCAAACTTAGAAGTTGAACTACGTAATCAATAATCTTAAAATTAATGAAAAAATCCAATATTTCAAAATTCATGCAATTAATTTGGCTTTAAATTATTTTCGAAAACAGCAATTTTTCTTCTTTTTTTGCATTTTTGGGTCCCAATTTATTGAAAAAAATAAAATCTTTATCTTTAGTTTACCAGGTTATTCCTGATAAATATTTTGCTACTATGGATTGCATAATAATTGGATGATAAGCAGGATCCCCAATAACATCATGGATGTTAAAAAGCTACATTTGAGAATGGGAACAAGATGAAAGATGTTGGAGCAAAAGGTTCAATTCAGTAGAGCACAGATACCACAGTTTATGTATAGACTTTTTGGTGGCCAATAATTAATGTGATCCAGATTTTATAAAGTTATGAACTACTTTGTACTGGATCTAAGTCATGCATGTTTAGATGTCGAACTATGACTGCATTAAAATGCTTCCAACCGAGGTCCTTGAATTTGAGGTTTTCACATTCTAAAATGTGATTTGTATGAAGTAATATGTGGAGTCCTACACTTACTGTATCAATTGCAAGTAAGATTTCCTTCTAAAATATAATGATTTTCCAAAAGCGGATGGCAAAAAAGAAAGAATAACATAGTTTCCAGATTATGAAAACCAAGTATTTCACTACTGACAGTGCTCCCCAAAACATGGAGCATATCTGCATCCAATAGCAACATAAATAACAATGTTTTCAGTTAATCCTCAGTCTTGATCTGGACAGGAATATTTCGTGTTAACCTGAATTATCCCTCATTTTCAAAATGTCTTGCAATGCAGAACATGGGCCTACAAGACATTTTCCATAATTTACTTCATGAAATTTGTAAGCAAATGGTCCATTCATAATAGCTTTAGCAATCACTTATACCAAAGGATGATTATGCCAAATTTTAAGCAGAACTATAGCATAAAGATTTCTACATTAATTAGGAGATTTAATATACAAAATGGAGAGGAAGCAAGAAAAGTTAGAACAGAGAAACAGCAATAAAGCACAAACAATATATCGAGCAACTGAGAAGATGCTTACCTTGTTATTGCCTTTTTCGCTTCAATTGAAGTCACAATTACGCCTTCAAAACTGCAAAAGCCAGCAACATGCAATAGTATTACAACTCCTCTCTGCTTCATATTGGGATGTTCAAATTATACCAAAAATACAAAATCTACAATACAATGACCATTGATTAATTGAATATATTCCTGCAAAAGCTAAAGCTATTGCTACTTATTAGATCTGTATGGATAAACCAAAACCTGAAAATACCCTGTAGCTCTTCCACTTAATTCCATTCCATTAAATTTAACAGTTGGGTGCACAAAATGAAGAAAGCTGAAGGTACAAAGGTTTATAATCTCAGCACAGAACTCTCTAAAATTGCCATAAATCCTACATTAGAAACCCTGGATTGGATAAAAACGTAAAACTTTACTGTAGAATCAGAAAATCCCACTTATGAAATAAAAAGGATCATAGCATGCAGGGAAAATGCTTTTGAGAGAAATTATTTTTTCTCCATTTGATATCAAGGACACAGTGAAGGGCGAAGAGGAGATGGCAGAGGATGGATGACCAGTTTGGGCTATAAACAAGAACCAAGGATCCATACCATACAAGAGGATTTGGTCAGAAGACCCATCCAAAGATAAATAAGTATCAGGACAAGCAAAGAGTCAATCAAGGAAGAGGGCTGCCTAAGAAAAGTAAATGATATTCCAATCATTAAGAAAAAATCTCACACAGCCAAAGGCACTACTATTTTGGCTTTACAGTCATTCACAGGTTTAAATAGCTGTGGCCATAAGAAAACCTGGAAAGAAAGAATTAAAAGATACTGAAAATCTCTATGATAGGATTTCCTCATAACAAGATCTGTCATACTGATAATTGTACAGGATAATAGAAGAGTAGCATGAAATTAATGCTGCAAGATTCTCTAAAGGAAAAAAGCAAGCTAGAGGGCCTAAAGCCAATAAACCACATATTTACTTGCACAAACAAACAACACGGCAAGAATTTTATGGCAACCATATTGGACAGATTACTTTCTGAAAATCTGAAAGTGTGTAAAAATTCATGGTAGAGTGGTAAAATATCTTTGATCACCAATTAATTACCCTCAAGCTACAAATGAGAAGAAAACTAAAAAGCTCGCCTTCACAATTCAATCAAGCTTGAATTAAAGAACCTGACTTCCTATATTGGTGGCACTCAAATGTACAAGCTCAACCAATTGCCTGAATGACTCAAAGAAAGGGAAAAGGCTAAAAGAAAAAGGAGAGAATAGAAACATGCACCATCAAGAAAATCCAAAACCCTTGCTTAAAGACATCCTAGAGGAGAGGCAATGTGAAGAAGCAGATGAGGAAGCATATATCACCAGCACTCTCAATGATGTATATACAGGAAAGAAACAAATGTGAATCTCCTATCGGGAATTATATGATGGTCCTCTTTCTTCATAACAAATATATCTGGAATTTAAAAGTCACAAGCTCAATAAAAATAATGGAAACCAATGGAATGCCCAAAGAAGAATATCCATCCTTAGCACAGAGTTATGTATGCTTGTCAAGGCTTAAAGCTCAAGAGAGAAGGCAAGAACAAAAATTTTGATACACTATGTAAGACCATGAGGAACAAAACCCCATTTGGGAAGGTTTTGAACAATTCAATAATAGGTAATCAAAAAATGCCAATAGGTGTTTACGATCACAGGAGAAAAGAACACATTAATAACTTAAAAATGAAAAAGAATACAAAGTTCAGAGCAGATGGTTGACTTTTAACAACTGGAAGGATATACAAAGTCAGTTTTGGAAGTATATCATATTTCTCAATGCAACAGCTTTGCAGCCCCATAAGTTGTATTACGATACATAAAAAAAAACATAATAAGATAATTCCTATGGGTAAGCAATGAAGATAAAGAAATAATGAAAAATAGAATATTAATAATATATTATATTTATCTGTACACACACACATACATATATGCATACAGCTTTGTTGCAGATTCATATATATGTGTGTGTGAGCGTGTGTGCAGATAGATATATATATATATATATATATATATATATATATATATATATATATATATATATATATAATATTCATATTCAATTTATCATTATTCCTTTCTTGTCATTGCTTTCCCATAGGAATTATTTTATTATATTTCTTTATGTATCATAATACAACTTATAGGGCTGCAAAGCTGTTGCATTGAGAAATAGGATATGCTTCCAAAATTGACTTTGTATATCCTTCCAGTTGTTAATAGCCAACCATTTGCCTGAGTATCGTATTCTTTATCATTTTTAAGATATTAATATGTTCTTTTCTCCTCCAATCATACAGACCTATTGGCATTCTTTTATAAACTGTTATTGTAATAAATTTGTATATATAAGTATACATATACGTACATATATACACATGTCTGTGTGTGTATACGTGTGTGTAAATAGTTATACATATACATATGCATATGTACACATGCATGTGTGTGTATATATAAGTATACATATACGTACATATATGCACATGTCTGTGTGTGTGTATATATGTGTGTGTAAATAGTTATACATATGCATCTGCATACATATGTACACATGCATGTGTGTGTGTAGATATATATTCAATAAATGACCCGAAAATGTCAACTGCGCTCAAGAGTATAATAAGCAGAAATAGCAAGTGGGAAGAATACAGGGTACCCCTCTCAAATAAAGATCTAGTAAAAGAGACTAAATCTAAAGTTAGAAATTGCAAATAGGTCAACCCTATAAAGTGTAGAGAGTCAGCTAAAAACCAAACTCCATGTATGTATTATAACAGTCTGCAAAGGCAGAGCCAGTCACAGGGTCACAATCTAAACCAAGAACACTACTTTCAGTTGGAGAATGGCTGGGCCTCTTCAGAGAGCTTGGTTGCAGGATCATAGGTGAATGCAAGGATCTCCAAACTGAAACTTTAAGCCAATCAAAGTCCCTGTAATTACCTTGACATTCAAGATCAATAGTTTACCAAAGGAAGAGAGAAAGCCCAAGTTACATATAGAAATGGCAGAAAATGCAAGTTTTGAAAAAGGCAAAGAGACTTAATGGCTGATTTGAAGAATAAGACATTAGAAGATGGCAAATGTTAGAAGATGATTAGACAAAATGATAACAGTAATGTAAAGAAATGTATGGAAGAAGCAAAGACAAAAGAAATTACAAATGAGGCTTCATCAACCCAATCAAATATTAATATGCATATACATTTGAGCCACCACAATGAAGAGATGTGATTGGGAAATAACAAATGGAAATCCTTGTGATATCTAACAGTGTTCTTAGATTGAGAAAGAACCTCTAAAGAAAATCACATAGCTTGAAATGTAAGCCACCTTTTCTCAGGAGCACAACTTTAAGATATATATAACTATAGTTAAGCTTCAAGATTTTAATAATACTGTAACCACCCGAACATTCAGCTAATAGGAAGCAGAGGGATTGGAAAGTCTTGGAAGGCCTACAACTCTGCAGCTTAAGAAACCTAATACACTGCATTTCTTAAAAGTATTATCAAAAAGTAAACCATTTCTACAAATGAAGAGAACATGCTAAAATGAGTGAAAAAAGAAAATGAAGAACTTCATTGTATAAAATCGATATTGAGTTTGAACAAAAACAAGCAAAGCAATTTAATTTCAAAAACATTTGCATATTTCCGTGGAATTAAAAGAAAGAAAGAAATCGTATTACTGTCCATAACCAAAGTAGGTTAATGGGACTCAAATGTACAACAAGTTACAATAGCAATGCAAGAGCTAAAAAGAACTCTAGGAGCTGGGAGTAATTTAATAACCCTAAAACAATAAAAGAGCATAACAAGAGGGGTTGAACTCAATGGTGGTAAATGCTAGAAAAGTCAGAAAACACAAAGCCATAAAATACCAGTAACCATGTCAAAGGAAGTTCTCTCTATGAAAACACGATATGGGAGTCATTATAGACCCAAAGTTAGAGACCAAAGCTAGCTCTAGTCTATATCTAAGCCCTCATTAGGAGGGCAACAACATCAGCATCCCTCGTCATGAAAGGGCCAATACAAGATCTGATGATGTACACAAGTAAATGACCTAAGCTACAAGAGCTTGGATGGACTGTTGGAAGAATGAATGCATGGATTTAGAGAGAATTGGATTGCACCCACTTCAATGAGTGTATGCTCATATTTATTATTGTATGGGAAAGTTACATGTTACTTCTAACTGAATCATAAGTTACTTTTTAGACATAAATAATGTGGCATTGTTACATCATTAACATTAGCAATAAATGCTTATGTGTACAAAGCGTAGTCTAACATTATGTCTACTATTATATTATATCTAATACCCCACTAAAACCTGTACTGTAGACAGCTCCACATTGTCCCAAAATATGAAAAGAGAATAGCACCAAGAGGTTTAGTCATTAGATCAACATATTGTGGGTGGAAGTTTGAGGTCAAGGGACAATGCCCCTTGAGAGGGTTTGAGGGCAGAGCCCCCAATGAGGTCAAGGGCCAGCACCCTTGCATGGTTCTGGGGGCAAAGCCCCTAGTGAGGTCAAGGGGTAGCACCCCTTAGGGGGTTTGGGGGCAAAGCCCCCAACGGGGTCAAGGGGCAATGCCCCTTAGGGGGTTTGGGGGCACAGCCCCCAACTAGGTGAGGGGTAATGCCCCTAGCACATTCCCTATCGTGATACAAGGCAAGATTGAGGGACAGAGCCCCTACCACCAAGCACAAATTAAGGCCCTCAAAACCTCACAAACCTTCAATGTTATTTTCACACTTTCATCACTTATTTTTGCAACACCTAGAAGTCCCTAGGATGATTGAGAGACTCCTCGAAGTCTCTTGAATGTCTCAAAGATGTCCCAAAGTACCCAAACCACAGTGTGTCTTGGAAACGGCATCCACAAGTCTTCAACAACAATCTCAACCTCCAACAAAAGTTGAATAAGTTTAACACATTGAATGTTTTCTTTGTGCATTAGGGTAAGGGGCATGCAAGAGTTTGTGGGACCCCCATGCCCCTTTTAAACACATTAATTTCTGTTGGGGATGTCTAGTTGTCCCCAAGATGGTCAAGGGATATCTAAGACATCCCCAGTCACCTCGTACCTTTTCCTACCATCCCCTAAAATGGTGATGTTTTCAATCCATTTCCTAAATTTGAATGTCAAGGGGGACGGCCAAGGGATGCATCCTCGTGTAACACTGCATGAAATCTAAAAAGAAATACAATGCATTGTCTCAAAATTGGAATGAGTAGCTCACTCACACGGAACACCCTTGCCTTTTTTCAAAGATGCAAAAGGCAAGAAATAAAAATAAAAAGAACAAAAGAAAAAGTAAAGTCTACATAGATTTCTAAATCTGAAAAGCATACTGTTTCTGGAAGAAGATGAGGTTGGCATATGCATGTGCCCTCTCCTACATAACTAGGTGCTAGTCTCAAAGAGGGCTAGTGCTCTATCCTCTCCATGATGATCTCTCTATTGTGCAAAAGTTTGGATCTATTGCTATCGCGATTGTACCATCACTATGAGAATACTAGCCAAGCAACTCAAGGTAAAGTGTTCCCAAAAAAACCAAGTTTCCCCCTTAGCATCTCAAACTTTCCTTTAGTTGGGAGCTTCATCAAAATATCTACAGCGTGTGAATTTGAGGTAACATACTCAAGTACCACTACTCCCTTCTAAACTTTGTTCCTAAGAAAATGGTACCAAATGTCCATATGCTTAGAGCGATTGTGAAACACTAGATTCTTAAAGAGTCTAATGCAACTATGATTCTATTATCAACTTGCAAACCCAGATAGACTCAACACTAGAAGAGGTTGCCATGTCTTGCTTCATATTGAACCAACATATAATACCTAATTGCAAACTAAAAAAAAAAAACCCTAAAGTGTTATTCCTAGCACTTCACTTGCCCAGTCCAAATCCACAAAACCATGCAACACGAACTCTTTGTTTCCAAAATATCTCAAACTATAATGAATTATGGCCTTCAAGTATCAATGCACATGCTTTGCACTAATCTAGAGAATCTACCTCATATCAACCATGAACTGCTCAACATATTCATTGCAAAATAAATATCAAATTGGGTCATCACCAATTACATAAGGAAACCTATCAACTTCCAATACATCGAAGGTGCAATCGAATCTAAATCTAAATCCGCAATCAACTTCAAATTCAAAACCATGAGTGTAGCCAAGGGCTTACAATCCATCATCTTAAATCTATGTAGAATCTCCACTATGTACTTCCCTTGACCATTGAAGACCTCACTTACACCTTGCTACACCTAAAGACCCACAAAATAGTACATAGGGTCGATGTCCTCCAAATCTATGAGCTTCTCACTACTACCTATAATGATCAGCCATCCACATACAAACCAAAACTAACAATTCAGATTTATCAAACAGATAGCAAAGGTTAGGATCTATAATAGTTTTAGTGAAGCCCAAATTCAAAAGAGAATTATCAATCTATAATTGCCAAGCATGTGGTGCTTGCTTTAGCTCATACAAGCACTTCTTCAACCTACATAGACAAGTCTCTCACCCATGCATCTCAAACCCCCTAGACTAATTGGTATAAACTTCTTCCTCTATCTTGCCTTTTAGAAAATTGTCTTTACATTCATCTAATATAAAGACCAACTAAAGTAAGATGTAAGAGAGACATAATTACCCTAATAGAATTTTATCTTACAAATAGAGCAAATGTCTCATAACGGTCAACTCCCTCCTAAGAGAACCCTCATGCAACAAATCAAGCATTGTATGTCTCTATGATTTCATCCATCACATGCTTCACCTTGTATAGCCACCTGGAGTCAATCACTGACTTCCCTGATGATCTCAACACAATCTCCCAAACGTCATTTTACATAATGGGGTGATAATCCTTTGCCATGACATCTTCTCACACCAACTCTAAATTTGTCTCCTCAAAACTAGAAGGCTATGTATCAACAATGGAAGACATCAATGCAACATAACTCAAAAATCTCTAGAGGGGATGACTTGCTCGAAAACGAGTCTTCAATGCTCCTACTTGTTCACATGCCTCTAGCAATGTGTGAGTTAGCCATCTAGGCTTCCTAGTTGTATTAGAAGTTAATGAGATATCTACTCTTGTGTTGGAACTTGGCTTAATTGCATCTGGTATTGTTGTACCCTATGGCAGAACCTAGGACAGCAATTTGTTCACCCTCCTTAACCTCCATAGGAGGCTCATGAGACTTAAAGGACTAAAGATCATCATCAAACTTCACAACTCGGCTCACTAATATCTTTGGTTGTGATGGAGCATAGACCTTGTAAACCTTAAAAGACACATTGTATCCCACAAGCACACCCTTCATGCTAGAGGGTTCAATCTTCATTTTGTTCTCCTCTAGCACATGAATGTAGAAAGGACTCCCAAACACCCAAAAATGAGAAACATCAAGTTTCACTACTGTAAAAGCTTCCTCTAGACTGTTTCAAAATGTAAACAGCACAACAGCATACCTTTTCCCAAAGAAACATGCGTTAAATTAGGCCATTAATCATGGCCTTTGTTGTCTCTATAATAGACATGTTCTTCCTCTTATAACCCCATCCTACTAAAGGTTGTAAGACACAAATAGCTCCCTCTTAATCCTTGTATCCCTACAAAATGCACCAAAGTCCTTGAAGGTACACTTGCCTCCATTGTCAAACCTCAAAACCTTAATCTTCCTACCTATCTAATTCTTCACAAGAGCCTTGAACTCTTGGAAATTCCTAAAGACCTCATCTTTGGTCTTCATGGAGTAAATACAGGTTTTCCTAGGTGAAACATCAATAAATGAAATATAGTCAATGTTACCTGCCAATAAAACTCTTAACATATGTCCAAACTCCATACACATCATCAAGCATCAGATCAAGAATCCCTCTCAATTTGTGCTTGTTGCTAGGGTAAATGGTCTTAGCATATTTATCAAGTGTGCAGCCCTGCACACTCATGGTTTCTTTATCTTTAAGTTTGGCAATCCCTGCACCATTTCCTTCAAGAGAGGTAATGCCCCATAGTGTAGGTGACCAAGTCTCTTGTGCCAAAGCTCGCACAATTGGTCATTATCATGCACCAGGGTTCCATCTTTCATCAAATGAGCAAGCAACCTATAGAGGCCACCCTATTGCACACCTCTGACCAAAACTCAACCAAAATCCTAGTTGCAATACCTAATAATGACTTCTCTATCATCAAACTCAGCCACACACCTAAGATTTTTCATGGCTAACATTGAAAGCAAGTTCTTAGTTAACCCATGAACATATAAGACATCATGAAGCTCAAGAACATCACTTCAAGGCATGCAGAGGTAAATAAATCATGTCCCTATAACTAAATATGTGGCATCATCACCAACATCCACCTATACACATGCCTCATGTTTTTGAAGTCTATTGAAGCATTTTTGTTAAATGTTATGTGTATTAATGCTACAATGTTGGATAAAATACACACTTAAACTGAGAGGATGGGGGGTGAATCAATATAGATCAAAACTTTACTTTTCACAACTTAACTAATCACAACCATATTACTTCAAAACTTAATCATCCATAGCAATACCATACATGCAAGATCTAGCAATTAAGAACACACATAAGAGACACGATTTTACATGAAAACCCTTACAGGAGAAAACCACGGAAAAATATAGCTTGTATTAATCTTACAAATTTTGTAGGCACCAACCCACTAGAGACCCCAATCCCCATCACTAAGCACCAACCCACAAAGAGATGATAATTTCTTCTAATAAGAGGTTCCAACCTCTCGATCTTCTCAAATAGGAGGCTCCAACCTCCACGAGAACAATATAATAATTTTATTTGCAACTTCTTAGATCTGCCCTATCAACTGCTCACAAATCTGCCATACATCCACTGATGAATCTACAATAGTTTTCAATATTTCTGCTTAAAGAACCGCCATGATCTTGCCTTTATTTTTCTTTTCTTCTCACAAAAATGTTGTTAAAACTCGCTCATAAATCTGCTCAAATATCTCTTGTAGATCTGCTCAAATATCCTTTTATTTTTTCTTTTCATATGAATGATTTTCCTTGAAATTGATTGCTTTTGCCTCTCCTTCAAACTTCTATTTATACTCACCAAGATGTCCCTTCACCCAAGGGAGGCGACTCTCCAAGGGGGGGTCGGCCTTGCATCATTAAATAATTTTTATTTTATTTTATTTTTCCATGCCCAAGGTGGGCGCACCACTCTAGGGGGTCGTCCCACTTTGGGATCCCTATAAAAAAATTAAAAAAAATAATAATTTTTTTTTTTAAATTTAAATATCCCCAAACGGGGGCCGGCTCCAAGAGGGGGGTCGTCCTAATTTTTCTAATTTTATTTTGCATTTTAAAAATCCTCCAAAGGGTTAGACATGGGTCGGCCCATGTTGAATATAAACCATTATTTTTGCAACTTAATTTTCTCCTAATCATTGATAGGCTCTTTGACATCAATGACAACAATTTTCCAACAATCTCCCCCTTTGTCACTGATGGCAACCTTGCAAAGATATAATCTTGAAATGCAACAGTACCATACTTCTCCCCCTTATTCTACTTCTCTCCCTTTGACATCAATGGCAAAGGTATCCTAGGGCTAAAAGATAAGACAATGAATAACTCCCCCTAAACACATGCTTCTTCTGAATTATTTAGTGACTGGATGAGAGTGATATCACTCCCAATTTGTCCCTCAAGTATTCAAAAGTCTCTTTTGGTAGTGGCTTCATAAAAATGTTTGTAATTTGTTCCTTTGTAGCAACATACCCCAACTTCACTTGTTGATCAACCACTTGCTCTCTTAGGAAATGATATTTGATCAGAATGTGCTTCATTCTGGAGTGCATGGCTGGGTTCTTCAATATGTTAATTGCACTTGTATTATGACAAAAGATGGAAATGGGATGCTCATACTCAACTTTAATATCCTTCAAAATTTGCTTCGTCCAAAGGACTTGAGTGCAACAAGAAGTGGCTGCAATATATTTTGCTTCTACTATGGACAATGAAACTGACGCGTGTTTCTTGCTTAGCCATGATACAAGACTATTGCCAAGAAAGAATGCACCTCCACTTGAGCTTTTTCTTAAGCAAAATACAAGACTATTGCCAAGAAAGAATGCACCTCCATTTGTGCTTTTTCTATCATCAATACTACCAACCCAATTCGCATCTATGTATGTTGTGAGGGTGAAATCTTCACCTCTTGGATACCATAATCCAAATTCCATAGTACCCTTTAAATATTTGAATATTCGCTTTATCGCTTGCACATGAGTTTCCTTTGGTGTTGCTTGAAACCATGCCACCAAACCAACTGCTTGCATAATATCAAGTCTTGTAGCTTATCACATACAATAAGCTTCCAATCATGGACCTGTATAGAGTTTGGTTCGTCTCAGGAGATTCATCGAATTGCAATCCTTCATCCTAAATTTCTTCAACATTTCCTTAATATACTTGGTTTGTGAAATGAATATACCCTTATCTAATTGGGAAATTTGCAATCCAAGAAAGAAAGACAACTCACCAAGCATAGACATTTCGAACTCCTCCTGCACGTCCATGGAAAACTCTTGGCACATCTTGTTACTAGTACCTCCAAAAATGATATAGTCCACATAGACCACAATAATCAACAGGTCATCTCCTTCATTTTTGACATACAAATTGCTGTCTACAATACCTCTTCTGAAACCTTGCTTGTCACCTTTGTGAGGAATACTTATTTTCTGAGTAATATCACTCTCTTCTTTGAACTATCACCATTGATGGAGCCTTTGAGCGCATTTGCATAACTTTTGGACTTTTCCTCATTTGTCTTCTTCGATAACTCTATAGCCTTAGAGCTTGAGCCTTCTTTGATTGTCTTTTGTTTTTCTTCAAAACCAAGACTTGTCTTGATAAAAGGCGATCTTTGGGAGTTTATAATATCTTCCAGAATTTTAGAGATCTTTTTGAACTTCATACTTCAATTTAATTGATTATTCAATTTTTTCAACTCCTTCCTTAAGGAAACAACTTCAAGCTCCAACTTCTCACGCTCCAATTCCTTTGCCTTTAGTTGATCTCTTACAATGTCTTCAATTCGTTTTGCTTCCTCAATTTGAATCTTCAAATCCATGATCATTCTTGCCGATTCTTCAAGATTTTGAGATGATTTTGCTTTAGTCTCGCCATCTTCTTTAAGTTGTGACTTTAGTCTCAAATTTCTTTTCTTGAGCTTCTCGATCTTATGATAGGAAAATTTGAGTTCCTTCTCAAGATCCTCTTCTACATCATCTTGGATATACTCTTTCAAATCTCTTTCTTCTTTCCTTTTGTCTTCATCATCCTTTACCTCCATTGCCATGAAGAGTATATCTTCTTTATCGCTATCATAAAAGCTTCCACTTCTTTATTCAGATGAGCTACTTGTTTCTTGAATGTAGAGCCTCTTTTTATGCCTTCAAAAGTTCTTTTCTCACTTCCCTCATGCGCTCTTTTTCATGTTATGATGATATTTCCTTCCTTTCCTTTATTTGTATTCTTCTTGCTCTTCACTACTTTCACTCTCGGCCTATGGACATTTAGAAGAAAAATGACCTATTCTACCTTGAAACATTTAAGAGTAGACTTACCTTTATGTTTGTCAAATCCTTTCTTGTGCTTTCTTACAAAGTGTACTTCATCACTTGAACTTTCACTTGATATGTATCTTTTGTTCTTCATCTTCTTGGATGCTTTGAAGGCGGCTAACTATTTTGATGGCTTCTCCTTCTTTGTCCTCATCTCGTCCATCTTCAAGGTGTTTAGATCCTTCATTTCCTCGATGGCCGAAACTTTTGCATCAAATTTCATGGGAAGAGATCTTAGACCTTTTGCACAATTATTGCATCCTCAATCTCCTCTCCAAGATTACAGTTAGTGTTGATGATTTCATCCACGCAAAGTAGATAGGCAGAGATATTTTCTTCATCCTTCATCTTCAAACTCTCAAATTATCTCATGTGGGTTTGAAGCTTGGCCTTCTTAACATTTCAGTCTCCTTCAAATATAATTTTCAACTTATCCCACATATCCTTCACCAATTTGCAGTGCATAACCTTAACAAACTCCAATTCAGATAATCCACACAAAATTGCATTTTTTAGCTTTGGCATTGTTCTCACTTGCCCTCTTTTTGGCTTGATCCATTATTGGGGTTGTAGGAGTACAACCATCTTCAACAAATTGCCAAATATCATATCCTAGAGCATGCAAATAAATCTCCATCCTTATGCTCCAAAAGGCATAATTTGATCCATCAAATAGCGATGCCCTATTTGAGGAAAACCCAAATCCTTCGACCATGTGTGCTTCCAAGATCTACCTTCAAGCAGTTAGGCTAACTCCGAAGGAACCCGCTCTGATACCAATTGATAAAATACACACTTACTTTTCACAACTTAATTAATTACGGCCGTATTATTTCAAAACTTAATCATCCATAGCAATACCATACATGCAAGATCTAGCAATTAAGAACACACATAAGAGACACACAATTTTACATGGAAATCCTTATGAGAGAAAACCATGGAAAGATATTGCTTTTATTAATCTTCTTACAAATTTTGTAGGCACCAACCCACTGGAGACTCCAATCCCCACCACCGAGCACCAACACAACAAGAGACGCCAATCTCTTCTAATAAGAGGCTCCAACCTCTCAATCTCCTCAAATAGGAGGCTCCAACCTCCATGAGAACAATATAATAATTTTATTTGCAACTTCTTAGATCTGCCCTATCAACTGCGCACAAATCTGCCATACATCCACTCATGAATCTACAATATAGTCTTCAATATTTCTGCTTAAAGAACTGCCATGATCTTGCCTTTATTTTTCTTTTCTTCTCACAAAATTGCTGCTAAAACTCACTCATAAATCTGCTCGAATATCTCTTGTAGATCTGCTCAAATATCCTTTCATTTTTGCTTTTCATAAGAATGGCTTTCCTTGAAATTGACTGTTTTTGCCTCTCGTTCAAACTTTTATTTATACTCACCAAGATGTCCCTTCACCCAAGGGAGGCGACTCTCCAAGGGGGGTCAGTCTTACATCATTAAATAATTTTTATTTTAGTTTCTTTTTCCATGCCCAAGGTGGGCGCACCACTCTAGGGGCTCGTCCCACTTTGGGATCCCCATAAAAAATAAAAAAGTTATTTTTTTTTTTTTTAATTTAAATATCCCCAAATGCGGCGACTTGAAGAGAGCGGTCGTCCCAATTTTTCTAATTTTGTTTTGCAATATAAAAATCCTCCAAGGGGGCTAGACATGGGTCAGCCCATGTAGAATATAAACCATTATTTTTGCAACTTAATTTTCTCCTCATCATCGATAGGCTATCTCCTCATCATCGACAGGCTCTTTGACATCAATGACAACATTTTTCCAACAATGTCCACATACCACCCTACACCGAAAATGGTATTAGTGGATAAGCACAATACCATGGAAAAGGTTAGCCTAGATGAAAGCTCATCCACTATTGAAGCTTTTGCACTCCCTGTAAACTACTATTGCTGCTGCTTGCCCTTTCCTTTTCTTCGGACACTAAGAATCATAGTTGTCATTCTTGTGGCATTTGAAACCCTTAATATGGCTCAAGAATTTCCTCCCCTTCTAACCCTTCTTGATTCTTCCTTTCCTACCACTTTTCCTAGTCTTAGCAACGAGGGCTCAATTCTAACTCTCTTCCACTCTGGCTGAAGCAGTCTCCAATCTGATCTCCTCTTGGAGAAAATCATCCCAAAGCTCCTCAAAAGTGAGAAGCTTTATACCATAGTTGAAAAACTCAGACTCGGCAATAACTCAATTGACCCAAAAATTTCAATCACTCGAGACTGAACAATATCTCGACAACCTTTACGAACATTTAAAAACACATAGATTTGTTAAAATAATCTTCGACAACATGCATACTACTGAATTTAGAGACAATATTACTAATTTGCTTTATATATAGATCAAAATAAAGTTCAATACACATATAGACCAAAAAAAGAAGTTTAATATGCATCAACTTCAAGTTTCAATATAAATAAAAATTACAAATTACAATTTCCATGTTCATAATCTACTTGCAAATGCCATTTACTTTTAGAAAAATGGAAATTAACTGGAACCCTAGCAAAACAGAAAAGAGAAGGAAATAAATCAAACAAAAACCTAGCAGCCTAATAGTAAATAAATTACTAAAAAAATCTGAACAGTAAACTAATAACTAAAAAACAGTCCTCAGTTGTTGCATAACAAATATTTTGCCACTCCTCAATGAGTCAGATACAATCATAGCTTAAGTTCTTGATATGTAGAAGTAGTTCATAGAGATTTCAACAATGATGATTTTTGGCTAACTTTGTTCAAGGGTTGATGCTCAAACTGGTGTTAATATTTTTTATTTATTATTCAAGGGAGTGGTCCCCAAGCCCACAGTAAACGTACCAAAAAATAACCCGAAAGTGAATTAAAAACAAAACAAAACAAATCTTAAAATGCCTTGAAAATAAAACAATAAACCATAAAAAAAGAGCACTAGGCTAACTCAGCTCAAAATCTGCTCTTTAACCAAGGATTTTCATCATCATATAATTCAACATTTTGTGGATAAAATCATATTTTTCTCTGTCAAAAAAAGAATTTGAAATGTGCTTAGCAGGATAACCTTGGAGCTAACACAGGTCAAGGAGTATTTGTCGTGGATGGGAATAAAGGTGGTGGGAAAATGGTGAAAAACCCACCCGGGAGAGGTCATCTATCTGATCTTCTATTAGTCCTAATACCTTGCAAGGATATAGAGGACATCTCTCTCTATGTTCCTGATGTGGCAGTTGACAGAGTGGCAATGAAAATGAAGAACCCACTTATTAGAAAGTTTTAAGGGCCCAGGCTAACTGTTGGCACCTTCAGAATGTGGATGGCCAAAGAATGGAGTATTAAGAGTCCGATGGAGATTTCTGCTATAGCAAAGGGTTTTTATGGCATTAAGATATTTGTCGCACTCTATCAAGCAAACTTTTGTTTACAAGTAAAGCTAGCTTGTTTCTCAAAATACAGACTCCTAGTTTTGATCCAAGTAGGGAAAATATTAAGGTGGTCCCACTTTGGATAAAACTCCCTAGCCTACTTTTGGAGTACTAGGAGGAAGAAGTGTTGAAAAGTGTTAACTCTTTTAGCCAGTTGCTTTCCATAGATCCAATGACTAGATAAATGCAAAGGTTGGTGTTCGTTGAGGTTTGTTGCAATGTTTGTAAGGATTTAGAGCTCCCCGTAGTTGTATATATATTCTCTAAGTTTGGCTCTTGGTGGCAATCTATCAAGTATGAGAATACTCCCTTTGTTTGTTTCTCATGCCAAAAATCTGGTCATTTTGTCTAAAATTGCCCTATCAAAAGGCCTAGAAAAAAGGTTGATTCTTCTAAGGCACCTAGTGCCCTGCCTTCTTCTAAACATGAAGTTGCTTCAGAAAATCAAAAGCTCTAGGGGTCAAAAGGATCATTCTAGAGGATGTTACAACTATCCCCTTGCTACAAAGTGGCAAGTCACTAGATTGGAAGTGCTCTCCAAGCTTGGGTGGGCCTCATTCCCTCCCGTTGCAATTTCTACCTACAGAGATGGAGGATAAGTTGCCTCAATCAATGGTGAGTCCGGCTACCCCTTTGGTTAACCCATTGGTTGTTAAGGCATCAAAAGGTGGGCAAGGCAAGTTTACTAATGCAGGAGCATCCAGGTGCACAAGCAATCCTGCACATCAAAATTATTTATGTTATTTTAATTCCTTTCTTTTGGTTGTGGTCTTGCAGACATGATTTATTTTTAAATTGTTTTCTCCTCAAGCTCCATCAATATTAAATTATTTTGTAAGTGCTGGAATCTTCCTGATGCAAGTCATTGAGGTAGTGGAGGTGTAGGAATGAGATAGTGGATGCCAATTCAGGAAAATATTTGAAAAATTATCAGAAAAGAACAATTAAAGGGCTGAAGGCATGAATCCCACGCTCAGAATAGAGGAGGCAGAGGTTTGACTGGCATTTTGGGGAGAAAAAGATTGTTTGAGTCGTGACTGTGAGACCCAGTTTCAGTAAATTGGGCATAACTTTCTCATACGGTAATGTAATCGAGAATTTCAAAATGATCCGGAAAGTTGAAAATGAGGCGCACCAAACCCAAAAGGTGTTTTAAAATATTTGTGATAATCAAGGAGCAATGATGGACAAAAGTGATGGGTTTGTGGAGTTGTGGCGATTCTTGCCTGGAGAATTGATTTCAGTTTAGCTTATGGAATGCCAGTAGCATATGTTGTTGTAGCTGCAAATTGTATGTAAAAATCATATTATTCAATTTGAATGAAGAAGATTTGGTTATATTTTCCATTAAAAATTTGTTGCAAATGTTTTCAACTTTTGAAGTAAGGTTGTTGGTGGTGTTATGGCTGCTTGGATGGGTTGTTTGACAAAACCCCCCATCCTTGTACTGCATCATTTACCCAAGAAAAGTTTCCTAATTCTGGTTTCACCACTCTTGCTAAAAATCTAAGCAAAGGAGAGCACAATCTTGTGTTGTCTCCTGCGAGGGACCACAAGTGAGGTGAGAAAGAGGTGCCTAGCTCATTGATTCCTACGGAGGTAAAGACTAGTGTTTCGCTTACTACAAGAGTCAATGGATAAGTCCTACTTCAAAATGACAAGAAATTTGATAAAAATTGTTGTCATTGGGATGGAGTCAAAGAGAGGTAAACCTAACCATAAGGAAATCAATGTGAGGGAAATTGCTAAAGAGGTTGCTAATGGCAATCAAAGCACTCTTGTATTGAGTAGATCTAAACCCACTCCTAAATCTTGGACATGAAATTCATCACCTAGAATCCTAGGGGACTCACTAAACCTCATAAATAGGGCTTCCTTTGCAATTTCTATAGGGGGAACAAGTTGGGTTTTATGCTCCTTCAATAAGTCAAAATGAGCATGCATTGCTTTTGTAATATCAAGAACAAAGTTTGAAAGGATGGTTCCTTCATTGAGGTTGACTCGATTGGTGCCTTTGGCAGCATCGTCACAATGTGGAACCCTCTTATGGCCTACGGTGATTTGTTGGTAGGAAACCCTAATCATTTGATGATTCTCTTCACTAACAAATCTGACAATTCCATATGGATCTTATTCAACATCTACAGCCCCAACTCTAACTAGGGTCATAATGGATTGTGGAAGGAGCTCCTAGATTTTAGAATGGCACACAAGGATGTCAAATGGATGGTGGCGGGAGATTTCAACTCTCCCCTATCCACTCCAAAGAAGAAAGGGGGATCATACATCTCTTTTGCTTTATTCTTTATGGCATGAGAATAAATGGCCCTTCCCCAAATCTAGGATGATTTGCTTTGCCTTGCCCAACTTGTTTTTATGCTTGAACAACTAAACAAGGTTGGTAGGAGCTACAACCTTTGTCTCCACAAAACTCCAAAGATTAACCTCCTCTACTATCATCTGCAATCTACACTTACAAGGTGTAAAATTGGAAGCACCCTCTAGACCATCACACTCTTTGAGACCAACACTAGTCATACCTACAACTTCTAGAACATGCTAAAAGTAAACAAGTCAGTCATGACTAACTTAGATGAGCAACCCATCACAGGTGAGGATCAACACTCCAATCATTGGAGCAATTAGGGCATCGCACCCTACAAGCTCTCAAGTTTAGATTGCTTCAATTTCTAATGCAAGGGCATCACACCCACTGAAAACCTCTAACAACTTCATCTCATAGGTAGCAACCCATTCCATATACAAATCTAGAAGATTTCAAATTACATGCTCTAATACAAGTTTTTAACCATGGTAAGAAAATATGCACTTAAAACGTCTAACCCTAAAACTAGGTAGCTTAAAACATGAAAACTTCAATCAAAACAATAATCTCTAAATATGCTAATCCACAAGCATATATTTTGAAAATATGAACAGGGAATACACAATATTGACCTCTAAATCCTACAACTATCTTCTCATTAAATCTAAAAAGAAATATAGTGTGCTACATCAAGACTAGAATGACTATCTTAGTCACACCCTTGTCTTTTTTATAGATGAAGAAAGCTAGGAAAAGAAAGAAAGCAAAAGCAAAGTCTAAACTTAGACTTTTAAATCTTAAAGCATTCTAATTCTAGAAGAGGATGAGATTAGTGCATGCATGAGACATCTCCTACATAATTGGGTGCTAATCCCAAAGAAGGCTAGGGCTTCATCCTCTCCATGATGATCTCTAACTACACACAAGTTTGGATCTACTATTGTCACTGTTGTGCCATCACCATGAGAAATCTAGCTAATCAACTCAAGGTAAAAACTCTTAACAATTTGAAGAATTTGTAGATCACTCAAAACTCAACATAGCCATGTTGCTTCACAACTCGCATTAACAATTGCTTTGTAATCTATGCTTCAAAGGAAGATAAAGCTACAATGTATTAAAACTTAATCTACCAAAAACAACTCCTAACCCAAGTTGAAAATATAACCAATAGTTTATCTTTGAGTATCAACTAAACCAGCCCAATCAAAGTTTGTATATCTTGTCAGCCTAAATTCATATATCCTCTGATAGAGTATGCCAAAGTCAACAATATTTTTGGCATATCATAACACATATTTTATTGTCTACCAATGAACAAGCTTTAGTTGGGCTAAAAACTAAGAGAGATAGCCATCAACAAAACAAAGATTTGGTTGTGTGGATGTAAGATATATGGCATCGCCCACCAATTGTCTATAGAGTGACTCATTGATTGATGACAAGTCATCATAGGCTAACAACTTCAACCCAACCTCCATAGGTGTAGAAGAAGGATTACAATCAACTATATGAAACCATTCCAAAATATTTGTAGCATACTTGACTTGATCCATGAAAAATAAAATGGTTATGTTGCCAAAACTCTACACCCAAGCAATATTGTCAAAGACTCATGTCAAAAGCAAAACATAAATCAAATTTTACGAATTGCAATGCAATGGCCCTATTACCTATGATGGCAAGATCATCAACATAGACAACAAGGATCACAATGTCATCACCATTGCTTTTGACTTAGAGATTTGGATCAAAATGACTTCTTTTGAATCCAAAATCTTGAAGATGGCAACCAACCTTCATGTACCAAGCTCCTAGAGCCTACTTACACCTATACAAAGACTTAAGACCTCCTTGACTGAATTCACACTCAAGAAAGCATTCTTTACATCTATCTGATATACCTTCTAACCAAACTAGGTTGCTATGGATAGAAGCAATTGAAATGTAACCTTCTTTGTCATAGGAGCAAAAGCTCCTCATAATCGATCCACTCTTACTACGAATAGACTTTTTCAATAAGATAAGCCTCATACTTGGCTAAAGTACCACCAACATTATATTTGATCTTATACACCCATTTGCATCCAATGGGCTATTTACCTAGAGGCAATTTGGCCACCCCCAAGTACGGCTTTTCGTTAAGACAACATATTCAACCTAAATGGCAGCCTCCTATTCAAGTTTACCTTTCACTTTTGCATAATTATGGTTTAGGCATCTTGAAAAGATCAAAAGAGAGAGTAGAGCTGCAAAGTAAATGTACTTGTCTAAGCCAACAATTTGTTCCCTTGCCCACCATGGTCAAGCGAATAGAAGGTCACCTTCCTATGCATCCTAAATAGTGGAATAAAACCACATTGATCTTTGTTGTTATGTGACCTAAGACTTGAAGCAATGCAACCACATTCGGAATTGGAGTTGAAGTCAACTCAACTTTTCATCTTTGATATACCAATATTGCAAGAGAGATCTCAACCAAGGGCGAACACACTCGAGAATCAAGAATATGATGTATAAAAAGATCTAAAGCATTCATCGTTCAAAGGAGCCACAAGACTCGTTCCAAACTATTCAATTACAACTTACTAGTTACAACCAAAGAAAGCATTTATTTTGTTTAACACCAACATCCCAATTAACTATGAATTTGCTAGTGGAAATATTAATGAGTCATAGATTGCTCACTATACCAACAAAGAAATATCTTAAGCTCTTCGAATAGTTTAATCTTTTAGCTATCAAGAACCAAAAACACAAACAAAATATGTTACCTTTGGTTTGCGCCCGGGTCATTATTTGCATATGTGACATCCTACAAGGCATTACAAAAACTTTTGTTTAGGAGATATACTGCCATATTCACTCCTTCACTTGAATATCTATGCAACACAAACTTTTGTTTAGGAGATATACTGCCATATTCACTCCTTTACTTGTATATCTATGCAACACACCCTTTTTTGTGTATTGTGCATGGATTCATCTTCAAGATATTGTGTTTGTCCTCTCAACCACCCCATTTTGCTAAGGGGTGTAAAGGTGCATTGAACTGTCTTTGAATACCTATCCTCTCACAATAGTCCTTAAACTGCTTGGAAGTGAACTCACCCCCATTATTAGACCTCAAATACTTAATCTGCTTACCTTTCTGCTTTTCAACTAATGCTTTGAACTTAAAAGATATACCTTGCAATCAATTTTTTCTTCAAAAAGTATTCCTACATTTTATTTCAGAAATCATCAACCAACAGCAAACATAACCTTGCACCAAGCATTATTGATGATTTCCAGGATGGCTCACATAGATTTTTATGACCAAGATCTAAATCCCCCTTTGCATCCTATGCCCCTTCAATAGGAAATAGCTTTTATTCCTACTTACAACCAAACACTTTGTACATAAACCCTACTACTAGATAGATGGCGATTCATGGACCATACTAGTTCTACTCAGTTTGACTAAATATGGAAGGTCGAAATGCCTATAGCTCTCAACACACAAATGGAATAGAGAGAACAGATACAAAAGAAAGTAACTTGAAAGTTGAGTTCGCAATCATATAATGGAGTTTCCTAACAACTTTGATTTATAAAAACGAAGGAAAATAGGGTAACTCAAGGATGCAACTATAGGTGTAGGGGACACGTATGATGAGTCCGTGAACCATAGGAAACTGTTTGTGCTAACAAGAGTAGTTTCCTAGAATAAACTTCCAAATATGATCAAAGTTCAAAACTATTCATCTAACCAATAAAATAGTTGGTGCTTTCTCACTTGTTCATCCTTGGGGGAAAAAAAGATAATGGGCGTTTGTTCTAATAACCAAAGTGTTTATTCATAGTTGGCAAACTTTGACTCAGCAAAAACTCAAAAAATCCAAAATATGTGACTTAGCAACTGATGCAAAAAAAGACTACTCCCCTCAACTCAACCACTCACAAATACAAAATAAACTCACAGACAAAATGTTGCTTCAATTCATCGTTTAACAAATAACAATTGCATTACAACAAATACTATCTTTGACATTCAATGGCCTCACTCCTGCCTTAACTCTCAATCATTCAAATAAAGAAACCCACAACTATGTAACAACTTGGTTTTAATTAACTAAACTCACTCAACATATATTGCATTTCTGCAACACAAAGTTTACAAGCAAATTCCATATCAAGGCCATTCATATGCCTTCTCTCCTGGCAATCTCTCTTTGATCATTCATCCCTCCTTTATATCTGGCGCCATTCTCCCTTCACTCTTCTGTCCTCTGTTTCTACATATAGCATTCCATCTAATGCCTTCATTCTACTTTATTTAGCCGACTCTTCTCAAACTATTCAGCCTCCCTTTTCACATGTTGTTGTGTACTTTCTTTACCTCTACACATTATTTTCCTTCATTTTTTGCAACCTTCAAGTTTCAGTTCCATGCCTTTTCACTCACTCATCTCAAGGCCGACCTTCCACCCAAGTCAATGCCTCTCTTCTCTTGCTACATGGGCATTCAACTAATGACTGTTTACAAATTTCTGCCAACACTATATCTCAACCTCTTTTGTTTTCCAACGCAGCCTCACCTGAGAAATTTGCACATGGTATTTCCTTATGTGGGCGACTCCTTCCCCATGCGCAGCCCCAACCACCTCTTCTCACGGGCTCTCTCCTCCTCATTATTCCTTACTTGGCGCCCTCTTGTTTTCCACTTCTACTGCTAACCGTGCTCTTTAACCTTTCATTATCTCACAATCACTTGCAAGCTAGAGGTGAAAAGACACAAAATGAAATTCAAGAGCTCTTGTTGCTCATACGTTATCGCTCCTCCTTTATGTGCAACTTAGCCTCTTTTAGATGCAACGCTTCCACGTTTAATTAAATTTGTATATAAATAAGAGTGACGGCACATTGTTATTATTCTTGTTTTCAAAGAAATCAAATATAGCAATTAATCTTCTAGAACAAAAGAGAACCATGAAAGAAAAGATACTATGCACGCAATTGATATAGTTTAATTAAGTTAGCATCGTCTATAGTTGCCCCACCATAGATCAACTGGCAAAAGGTAGAAGAGATTGGCTCTACACTAGCCAATTGCAATTGCTTAATAATTTCCTTGTCTATGCTTCTACGTTGCATAGGCGTCGACCAAGACAGAAACAAACTCGACATCTGACACAAAGGTTGTGATGAATGAAGGAATCAATCAACATCTTAAACTTTCCCTTTCACCTTTCACAATCACCTGATTCATTACCAAAGCGAGGTCAAATAGAGAGATGTTGAGCTCTACAAAGCTGAAGAAGAGAGGAGTTAAACCAAAACCAACTCTTGAGGAGAGGTTCTAATCCTTGCACTTTGTTGTAGCTCCTCACTCAGCATTAAAGGCTATGTTTGTGGCTTTGACTCAACCTCCTTCCTGCTACTAGATGGCAATAACTACTCCTCTACCTCATCAATGTCATCCAATGTGTAATATTCCCCCTTAATTTTTTTTGAATTTTATCAGCACAAATCACCACTATTAGTGTTAGCTCCAAATATAAACCAGCTTGAAAAGTAACCCTACACCTTTTGATCACCAAGATCCCAATGTGGGCGAGGTGAGAACGTACAGTGTTGGGGATCATTAGCAACTGGAAATGAAATACAAAGCTGCTAGGCAGTTAGCCGACCATGATTGAAAGTAAATACAAGAGTAGGCGGATAACCGACCATAAGCTCGACCACTTATTCAACAAGAGCAAAACCAATTACAAATGATAAGGCGGATAACCGACGATAAGCTCAACCACTTATTCAGCAGGAGCAAAACCAATTACAAATGATAAGGCGGCAAGCTGACGATGAATCCACTCTGCCACTATTCAGTAGGGGGAAAATTAACAAGTGTTGAAAGTAAATTATTTAACTCAACCACTTCTTCAGTGGGAGTAGTTACAAATATTTAAAATGCAGCAATAAATAAAACAGTTGTTAGTACTACTAAACCAGCTTCACAATGATAGAGTTTTCAGCTACACAAAACATAGAATTATTCATCCAAAGCCACAAGGAGTTAAGAGTAAACCTCTAACTGATACAATATGAGAATGATATAGAAATTGAGCTCAAATCAGCAATATATCAAAAGTTAGACAAGTCTGATCAGAAACAGTAAGAACAGAAAATCAGACCAGCAATGTAAAGATTCACCAATTTGATCACAACTTTGTCATTCCAGCTCCGATTGACTTCAAACTAGATGCAAATGAAGCCAATAGACTGGGCGACCAAGAACCAAGCAGCAAACAGTGCCAAAATAGCTCTAGAAACTTGGCACGATTTCTAATGCAGTCAGCAAGAGATGGTGCGGCCTCCAAGAAGGGTTGACCTTCTCTCAAAAATCCAAAACTCAATAATAAATTCTGAAAACTTGCAAAACTGGGCGCCCTACACAAAAGAATAGCTTGAGCCAATACCCAGAACCAAATAAAATATGTTGATGAAGCCACGAACAGAAATGTGCTTCAGCTAGCACTTCTAGCAATAGTATAAACAGATTATAAACCAACAATCTGCCTATAATAAACAGAAATAACAAATTATACAACAATCTACTATAGCAATCATGAATAAGCTCTATCCGCACTCCTGAGTGAAGCATAGTCTTCAAAATGCCATCTAGGAAGAAGCTATCATTTCAAGCCCAAAGAATGGCGAAATAAAGGTGCTAGGAGGGATCTCCTCGAAGCGGCTCTGAATTCAATTCAGCAGCATAACGTTATCAAAATTTCCAAAGATATGAATGAATGAACAAGGCCTCAATAAATAAGCTTCAACGGGCAAATGAACCAACTTGTAACTTCCAAAAAGAAAACTCTTCAACTTCCTCAAAGGGACGCCCATCTCCACAATGCAATTTTAAAATATTAAAAATACTTTAATATCTCCCTCCTTCGCATCCAACTTAATGAGCATTTTAAAACATTAATGAAGGTATTTATTTTCCTCACTTGGACACCCACTTGAAGGCCCCTTTTTAAAGACAACTTAAAGTCAATCGACTAGGCATGGGGTCCAAAAGCCACAACTAAAATATTGACTAAGTATTGAAACTTAGCTCCAAAGAGAGAGAGAGAGAAGCCAACACCATAATTGAATTGCCTCACTGCCCGAAATAGAAAGATGAACTAGAGATGACTGAGCTGCTGCTGGAATGATACTGCTATAAATAGACTTACCAAAAAATAGCAAACTGCTATAAATAGTAACTTTGCAAGACTTCATCTGAACACCAACTAAGCAGTAATCATGACTTACTATAAATAGTAAGTGTTCCCAAACTTCATTTAAACACAAACTAGGTAGTAGTCATGACTTACTAAAAATAGTAAGTGCCTGAAAGGTTGACTGATTCAGATGCATGTCATACCACCCTGGAGATCTCTGAAAACCCAGACAAACCCAAAAACCTTTCCTACATGCAAGGTACCAGAAAGAATGCATGTCATTTTTTCAGCATGCATGTTACCTTACCCAGAAACTCTCCAAAGAACAGACTACCAAAAAGATTGCATGCAAGCCTCTAAAAGCCAAGCTGAAACCTCCTACAAAATAGGAAACCCTAATTTCCATTTTTTATTAGCCTATGGATTTCCGGAAAGAGGCTAATTCCAAATGAAGAGTGTAGAGCTAAAATGGGGACATTACACAATGACATTCTAGTAGCTCCTTTTGCTGCAACCACATCTTCTATTGCTTGCCTCTCAAAATCAAAATCTCGTCTGCAATAAACAATGGGGTATCCTCATTTGCCTTGTCCAATCACTATAAGATCAATGTCATCCAAATCAATGACCTCCTCTGATTTGTCCTCTACCTTTCTTGTATGAAGTTGAAGGTTGTATTGTATTTTATAATAATGGCATTTGAATCTTTGATACTAATAGTATGATACTTCATCATTGATCAATGATATTATGATAATGATAAAGATAATTGTACAAGTTGTCGATTTTGGTCTCCACTCCCAAACCCCCTCATTGTAATCAAATTTCTTAGATAACAAGAGATCCCAATAACTAGTGAGGGATCTAGGGCAAAAACTTCATGTCACCCACCATTTTCACAATTTTATCACTTAGGGAGAAATTAGGTATTTGGCACACTTTTGTTTATAAAAATGTTTTTAAAAAGTGAATTTTTTTTTTTTGTTTTTTGTTTAGGCATGGACTTGCCGAGTTAATGCCACAAACTTGTCAAGTTTTTCAAAAGAACTCGGCAAGTAAATGCCAAAAACTCGCCAAAAAAACTTAACAATTTTTTTGGCGAGTTACTTGCCAAACAAAAAATCTAGTGAGTACTCATCAAGTTTGCCAACTATGTGTTTATTTATATTCATCACCTTATAATGCAAACAAAACCATACTTTACCGCCCATGTAGATCATGTAAAGATAGAACTAGGAAAGAAATGGTTGTGGCACCATTGAAATTGGTGCATATTACACAAGTGGTGGATTTGTCTCTATAGTCTCCAAACCCTAGGGAACCATTGATGTTAACAGATGATGTATAGCTTTTCCTAGAACTTGTATCTATGATTAAACCTACTTATCTAACCAATGGAATGGTTGTGTGCTTTCTCACTTGTTTAGACTTGAGCAAAAAAATGAGATAATGAGAATCTGTTTTAACAATCAAAATGTTTATTTATTTTTGTCACCTTATAATGCAAACAAAAGCCTAATTTACCATCCATGGAGATGATGCAAACCTAGAACTATGAACGAAATGGTTGTGGCACCATTGAAATTGCAAATACAACAAAGGAGATTTAATACAATGAAGGAGAAGAAACATTCTTTAAAGTTATAACTGGAAACTTTTTGGTTTTGTACAAAAACGAAATTTGCATTATCATGTACTTTCTCATGGTTATTTGATTACTATCAAATAATGCTTCCATACTTATTATGTATATGTACCTACATATTAAAAATTAGGCAATACAGCACTGCCAACCCCATCCCCCTAGGCTTACTTACATATAAGGTGCTTAGACACTCTCAATTTCTAAGTTATTAACTAGGACTCAACTTTCAGATAACATATACTGATTAATAGATATCTTGTGCCGTGCTTGAAAATTAATAGCTCAACAGGTCCTACAACATAGGATTGGCAGATTTCTGTAATTCCAAATAGTAGGCCAAAAATATGGAGTTCTCGAAGAAAAATAAATTATACAATAATTGATTAGAAAATACTGCACAAGATAAAATTAGTTGAAAACATAACACGCTGTCATGGCAGTTAGTTACTCCAAGTCCAAACTAGCATGTAGATGTGTATGTATATCACACTCGAATTTTATAGCTAAAATGACTTAAGAATAAGTTGGCAAGAAGCTCACTTTAACCAATCAACAGTAAAACCCTTCTTGGAATTAAGATCTAGAAGGCTGACATGACAACCCATTTCTTCCCAAACAGAATGCAAAGGCCCTTCTTCAAATGCATAAACCTGTTCAAAGATGGAAAACATCCGATTCAATCATCTTCTATTATATTCATGTCATTTGAACAACTCTAATCATACTCATTCTTTTGATAATCTTACTCGCCTTAAAACTAAAACAAAAAGTGCAAATATTTTCTTGGTAGAGAACTAATGTTTCTCGCCATGATTCACAAAATTTCAAGCACGCAAGTTTTAGCAACCTATCTCAATCTTTTATAAGAATGCTAATTTCACAATAAGAATAGAACTATGATACTGTCATAAAGGTTAGATTGAGCTAACTGACATGGCCTTCACTGAATTACAAAATTGCACTAATATAATCTTATATTCACGAAGAATAGAAAGTGGAAACTACTCTTGCAAATATTGTTTAGCAAGATTTCACTCATCAAATCAAAACTCTGCCCATTAATTTATAAAGGTAATTTTACTTATATCTGTCAAAAAAATGCTGACTCAATTGCCTTGATTAGATAAATAGCATGCATCACACATCTGGTCCAATTGCCACTGTAGCAATGTCATAAAACAAAAATCCAAACAAAATTATCACACACCTGAAGATGATATCCCAGCGCCTGAAGACCTTTTGAAATAGTTATTAACATTAGAGATGAAGGTTCTTTTCTGAGATGTGCAGAAACCTGAAAATGAAGTGAGATTTCTAATGTGAGTACAACAGATGCACATCATAAGAGGAAAATGTTACAAATTTCTTTCTCCTAACGAAAGGGAAAGAAATGTCACCATTAATTAACCAACTAGAGAAAAAGTATGCAAAATTTATTCATGCCATAATTTCCAAGAACATCACATCTTCGTTATTTTAGCCCTAGTTTTCAATAATTAACAAGCAAAAAGTAAATTAACTAGACCCTTAACACACATTCTGCTTTTGAGCTTATAATCAAAACCTATGTAAACAAGGAGAGTTGTATTACATCAAGCACTAAGTCAAACAGGAGCTCAAATAAGTATGATATAATGATATCAAAAGGGTGCCCACCTTGGCATAGTAAAAATATATTAAAAAAATCCAAATAAGACAAAACAGAGGGCGCCCCTTATAGGAGATTCCAAAAGGTCAAAAAGGCCAATGAAAAGGACAAGGAAATAATACCATATATACTTCTTCAATTCAAAGACACAAAAGTTGAATCATTTGCAGTGCAATAACAATTAGCATAAGTGTTGGAAAATTATTTATTTTTGCATTTGGTTTATTACTATATTGTTTTATATGCACCTAGTTAGGACAAGCTCAATAAGTTAGTTGTACCAATGAGTTACATGCACATATCTTATGCACTTGATTGCCACTTCTCTAGTTAGCAAGTCAATCAGCTTCATGTCCATGTCTTGTGCACCTGATTGCCACTTATCTAGTCCTAGTTGACTTACACTCCTATCACTAGTTAGCTCAACCTATTAAGCATGTTTAGCTTTAGTTAGCTCCAATTATTATGGGTGTTGAGCCTTAGTCAATTACCGCCTTTTCTGCATTACCTTGCTCTATATAAGCACAAGCCTATTATGTATTTTGGTACTTCCTTTATTCTTTGATTAGTATACAGTTTATTCTATCATATTGATTATGTGTGCCATAGTGCTTTCCTTTAGGACAATCAGCATAAGGCTCATTCAAAGAATAATCGTTCACAAGTATGACAATGATGATGATGAAGACTGATCTGTATTTAACTACAAGATTATGCTTGTATAAATTAGCAGTCAAAATAAATTTGAATCCATGCCATGTTACTTGAACTTTGATTCAAATAATAGTGGAATTCCTTATACATTAAGAGTTAAGAGTGTGGTTTCAAAGTGGAAGAATGATAACAAACAAGAACAGACATAAATCTGTCATGTCCCCATCCCCGATTGAGAGCGAATTTCAAGTTGGAGGGAAACAATGTTTTTAATAACTTAATCTGAATTTGATAAATATTTAAAATAATAATAATATTAATAATTTTTAAATAATTATAAACAAAATAAATTTAAATTATTAAATAATAATAATCTATGTTACCGGATTCGCCTCTAGAAAGCAAGGTTCGGGTTTTGATTCACTCCTGGTTCGGATCCTGGGCCGATTCGCCTGTGGGTTCGGCCAGGATTCGTCATTTCTTGGTTGGATTCACCCAGACAGAACCCAAGAGAACCCGAGCAAAACCCAAACAAAACCCAGACGTCGGACCAAGACAGAAGCCACATGCCTAGGTGTCCAAAAAGTGTTTCTTTGAGCATTTTTTTAATGTTTTATGGACTTTGACTTTGACCCACGCCCAAGGTAACCCTAAAAGTGACCTCTAAATCACTCTAAACACCTAAACTACCTCATTCTTATTCATTTGTTTTGCAAACAAGCATTTTCATTCAAAGAGGCTGAGCTTTCATTTTTGCTTGTTGGATTGAAAGCGGACTGTGAGAATTTATCACACATTTGTAGAGAGCCAAAGGAATACTACAAACTAAAACACATTACACTTTTGTTCTCATTGACTTGATGTACTCTCCAACATCTCTCTTCTCTCATGTGGAGAGTTAGAACTGCTTGCCATGCCTTTGCATCATCAAGGAAGTTTTGCTCTTTTTGACAATGTCAAAAGCATGGTTGCATACAAATTAGGCAAAAGACCTTTCCTTTTAGATTAGCAATGCATGGAAGATTCAAAAAGTATCCTTGATAATACAAAAAGATGTGTTTATACACTTCACTTGTGTAGTCACCCTTTGGTTCTTTCACAGAAAAAACTGCCTATGCCACTGTTACACTACACAAGTAAACCAGATAAGCTACCACTCTCAAGACCAATGTAACAATGATACAAAATAATGTTTGAGACTGCAAGAAGACATCAAAATGGCTAGTGTACTAAACAAATTCTTATGATTTCTGAAGAATGCTGATAACTCTACTCAGTTGGCTTCTTTTTTCAAAATCATACAAATTGAACCCTGGCATCAATAGACTCTGTATATGTGATATTCTAATCCTAATTCATGCTTCTAGGCTGCATATATATATATATATATATATATATATATATATATATATATATATATATATATTTTTTTTTGCAATTTTTGTACTAATGAACCGAACCCCCACTGCAAAAAAAATTAAGAAAAATTAAAAATTAGGCTAACCGGCAAACCGAACCCCCGAACCCGAACCCAAACTAGTACCAAGACTGGCTACTTAGATAATAATTAAATTTATTTAAACTTTAGCCGACCCACTTGGGTGGGTGCCAAAGTATCCATATAAATGTTATTAGTTCGGCTGAAGTGGGGCATCACAGAGGAATGGAGTCAATTTATGGTATGTTGAGACAGAAACCGCTACTGTCGAGCCTTGGTGGGACAAAAACCTCATCAAGTCGTTCATGATTTCGCTCTTTGTCCGCTTGCTCATACTCAAACATGGGGATAACAATCGCAAAACGAGCAAGTCTACGAGCTACAAGAGATATTCAGGCATTCCTAGCATCATGAGTTTTGACGGAAGGCAACCAAGGGAACAATCAAGATCTTCCACATGTCGACGCAAAACTCAACCACTACATATGACAGAATCCGAAGGAGGACGGCGCCACTTCTAAGGCGCCTGAGTTTAATCAACAAATCGCCCCAGTCTGCACCACTGCCCAAGATTATCACAATCCTATCTTGTCCTCTATCAGCACAGTGGTGAATCGATCAAGCTCTCCAATTGCTAGTATCGAAAACTATGAGGTTATTCTGGAAGTTGTTTGTTGCATACATATATATTACGGAGCAATCTAGTTTATGATTGTACGTCGTGGTTTCATATTTGGATGTATTATTTCAGATCTAAGTGTATCTACTAAAAATTGGACATTCATCATTGGTTACATCTCCAAATTTATCTCCATATTTTCCAGCTATATACTGTGATCTGTCTAATATTGGAATTATGAGTAATTATTTTCCCTTTGTTATCAATCACTGTTGCTGTGTCGGGACTTGGTATCTTACAAAATCACACCATAGAGAGACAAACTTATCCCAAAAACCTCAAGATGCGAAAAACTGTTGTAAGTGGCAAATGCACATATTTCGAGCTTCCTTGGAATATTGAAACAATTTCAAGTGTGAAAAACTCACTCCGTGTGTTTCCTATCTTCCTAATGCTCTCTGGCATTGCATACTTTAGCCATACAATAATCTGCCTAGAACTTCTTCCTTGTGTTGCACTCTTATTCCTACATGCTACTATTTGAAGATACATTTAGTACGAAATGCCTTTAATTGATCCAATCTGACCTTCTTATGTCCCTAAATAGATACTGGAGGGTTCTCCCCATGCATAGGTAGACTCAAGAACTAGAATTGGAAGAGCAAACATCTAATTGTTCGCTTCACTAGAACTGATGGTTTTGTAACCAACCCTTTAGGAAACCAATGGTTTTGAACCCCCGTCTTGGTGGAACGACAATTTCATTTTGCTGGATCCTAGGGTGCATTTATGAGCTTCAAACTTCAGGAGTGATTTCTCCTAGTGGTGTACCATCTTCCTTGGATCATCGTGAATCACACCTCCATTCTCAAAAAAGATTTTGGTCCCACAGAAGCTTAATAAATACATATATGAATTGAAAAAGAGAAATGGTTTCAAGCTTGATTCCATGTTGTTATTGAACAATCTAGATTTAAATCTTAAACATGTTTAATTATATTGTGAATGGTTTTAAGTTTCATGGTTTTATATGTAGATCATGTTTGTAAAAACATAAATTTAAGCAAATATTTATTTGGTTAACAGCAAAAGATTAAGGGGTATCTATTGTAGCAAAGTCACTTAAGACATGATCTCAACCTCATTTATTATGCTTTCATTCAATCTACGATTGATTTAAACATGTTTTATATATAACATTTTGAGATAGCTTTCCTCCCTCACGTCAAGGTATACTTTAAGAAATGAATGCTTAAATTTTTTATAAAAACCCTGGCAAATCCACTACAAACAAGCATAATATCCTAGGTGATTTTTTCACTTTGGAAATCAAATTTTAGAGTGGATGGCAATATTTTATCCTTGTAACAATTTTTTTGCAATTTAGTGACAATTTTTCTATTGATATTTAACTTTTATGGTGATTCAATGTCTAAATTTTCTATCAATATATATTATATAATTGTTAAACAAAGATGTTGAAATGGGGCAAGTATAAAAAATAAAAAATAGCCCCTAATAAATTGAGGAGATTAGGGCCAAATATTTTTATACAATAGTGTGATATGTGTCCATCTTAACGAAATAAAGTTTCTAACTCAAGACAAATTTGTTTCAAGATTAGTGAAAATCTATTAAATATGGATGATTTGGCACTTCTAAAGAGCCTAAAAATAGCCAAATTTATGGGGTAGAAATGAAAAAATAGCCAAATGACAACATAAAGCCACTAAAAAACTCATTGCCTCACATCTCCCTACTCATTGTCCAAGGTGATGCTCAATACTAAAGAGATTTGAGATAGAAGGTAATGATGCTCTGTTACAATTTGAAAGTTGATACCAATTGTAAAAAGAATTGATGTTTCCTCAGTGTCCTTCCCTTGATGATCTCAATGGTGGTCACTGCTTCTACAACTAAATGTTGTCAAATGAAACTATCCATGCTACAATATTTGCAATTCATAAAACATATTACAGTGGTTGCCATGGGTTAAAACTTAGAAACTGTATCACAACAATTGTTATGATGACCTCTTCATGTTACGACTTGCTGTCATGCATATTTTTCTTTTCTATTGAAACACATGTTACAATGAAGGTCATACATTATGATATTTACAGTCTAGTTGAAGTGCTACTAATGATGCTACAACTAAAATTATATTGATTTTCATTCTGCAACCATGCAAATGCTACAGATGTGATGAGATTTTGCAAAATACAATAATGGTGGCTATGTGATCCATCATTTTGATGCTCTTTTCCTTTTGCTAGAAGTAGATTCCCAATCTCATGTTATCGGAAGCATCGTCTCTTGAAGCATCTCGTTTCTTTCACCCTACTTGCTACAGACAAGAAGTGGTAAAAAGTTTTCCTTTCTTGTTATACCATACAACAAGTGGAACATATTACACATCACAATAATAACAGTGCCATGAACAAAATATGCATGCTTACAACACTAGAAAATGTCCATACAATTGATTTTGCTGGTTTTACTAGAAACCATGTAACCTCATACAACCAAGCAACCCTTTACCCTTCCTCGCTATACACAACAAGTGGATGTGAGTACCAATCATCAATGAAATAAATGTGAAGGCTGAAGTTGACCCATTACCTCACACATTTTCCCTTTTTGTCCCTCCTTGACATGTTGTAATCTCCCACAATAGAATATTTTGATCTTTCCCTGATCCTCAACTTAATGAATTTACCAATTAATTTCACAAATCAGAAATGAAGTCAGGTTCAGATTTTATTGCAAGTGTAGTGTTGGCAGCATGTCACACATTCATGCATATTAAAGCTAATTAATCCTTATGCAGAGATAGAACTTCTGGAATCTATAATTAATGAAACGTAACTGCTGTAATGATATATGAAAACTTCTATAACTATGAACAATGTCAATACACGGCAACCCACATCAACTGTAATTTCTTATTTCGATGAATGTTTGCTGATCGACCAACTTATCTGACAATACAGCACTGTAAGGCACAATATCAGATTTGTGTAGGATCCGCCCTGGTTGAAGTAATGATTATGTCACAAACCTTGCTACTTACAGCCTGTAAATATATACAGATGATCTATCCTTACAAAACCAGACTTATGACAAAGATTTCACAACGATTATGGCCCACAATTCTAAGCAATATTGACCCTTAAAGAGCAGCCGATAGGAATCTAAATCCAGATCAATCCGATGTGAGTGATTGACACATCAACAGCAGCAAGCATTGACCCTTAAATGCTCCCACGTCAAATATCAATGGCACTGAACAAGCCCCCTCAATACAAACTAAAAATTAATCGAATCTACACAACGGCGATTTCCATGGTAAAATCACTCCAAGGAATTGTGGGTTTTCATCCTCCTATTCTAGACCTAGAGGATTTTTGTCCTTAGATTAACTGAACCGAAGTCCAATGCTCCATCAAGGTGTAGAATGATTGATCAATATGCCTCCTCCTTGCTTGTCCTCTCTTAAATAGAGTTTCCCTCCAAAAGACATAACTCTTCAAATTTCCTTCATGACCTTTTGATTGATATTTGAGGGGAATTACTTAAATTTAATTCTAAGAAAATCTTCTTATTTTATACTTTTAACTTTAGCTTGAGGCCCTCATTATAATTTTAATCCGATTTCCTTACTGCAAATTTTCCCAAACCACAGAAAATGTATGATGGGCATTTTGGGTTTCAACTTGGCTTAATTTCGAAAAGAAGGGAAAATACACATGCTCTCCCATGGTAAGTGAAAAATCTTTCTTGCTTGCTCTACAAGTGGAGTTAGCATCTTGAACATAACTACATTCACAAGAAATGTTTGGAGTGATACTCATATGCCCATACAAATGAAAGCAACTCATCCTTTTCTCCTTTGCAAATCAAGTAAATGCTCTATCCAAAAACCAAATGACCAACCCTTACCATTCAATGGAGGTGAACAATTATGTGAGAGTTGTTCTCTCCTTGATCCTAATGATTTTGTAAGCTCCTCCACCCCTTTCCCTACTGGCTGATCATTTTTCCTTTGCCATGTTTGGGTGAAGCTCTAGATGAAGTCTCCAAAATTTGCCATCCCAATGTCCTTCAATATTTCAACAAGAGCAATAGTTGTGAAATTTGCACATACTCAAATCAATCAGCTTCTTGCCTTCTTTAAATGTGCCCTCACCTTCCTTTTCCTTCTGTCTTGGAGAGTAGCTTCTTCTCTTCCCATCCTTGCTATACAAAACAGGCTCTTAGTGGTGACTGTCTCACACATTATCTGACAATCATTACTTTTCCTGCATCTAGTACAAGGAAAAAGATACCTACATTTTTGTACAACATGTCCTAACTTCTTGCAATTGAAATAGAAGATGGACTATTTACCTTTGGCATACCTTCCTTGATTTCCCACATTTTGGATTGTCTCCTTCCTAGGACTCAGATATTGGTAAAGTAGGTGGAGTATAATCTCCCCATTTCTTCTTCTATTTGTAAAGCAGGTGGAGTATAAATGAAGGTGTCTTTGTCTTTGAAGGCTGCTCTTTGTCCTATTGAGGTAGACTCTTGCTATCCTCTACTAGCTTTGAGTGTTGCTCATGTTTTAGAGACAACCTACAGTTATGTTGAGGCTTTACAAAAATAATGCTAGAGGAATTTTCACCCTCCTTGATCCAGCCTTGCTTTGTGCACAATGTGTACCCCTTGACCGAATTCACCAATCTCCTTGCTCTTGTATCCAAGGCTCTCATATTGAGGTCTTTCCTCAACCAAGATGGGTTTGAGTATTCTCATTCCACCGTTAGCCCATTAATGTTAGCAACTTGGAGCCTAAACCCATGGTATGCTTTGCAAACTTGCCAATGGATTTATCAGATTTAACATCTTGAAAGAAAACATGTTCATGGATGCCCTCTTTGCATACCTCATTAACTATTTGCTTTTTTGGAGTAGAGGCTGGCCCACTTTTCTTTGTAGACTCCTATCTCTTCTCTTCTCCATCATGTTGGAGTTTTGACAATAATTCATCTTTTACCTTGTTGTAATTCTCCTTCACTCTCCTTGATAGCTTGCAACTCCTTAATTCTATCTTCCAAATGATGCACTTATTCCCAAAGAATAATATTTTCTGTTAGCACCTGCTCATGGGATGCTTGGAGATCCTCAAGTTTCTTCTTTAGAGGCTTTGTCATGCCCGGCCAAAACTGTGCAAGCGTCACTTCCTACAATATCTCATCAAATATCTGGAAATATGGTTATACATGAAAATCTCCTATGTGTCACCAAAAACTCCTACAAGCCTTGAGAAACTTGTTGCTTCAGTACCAAATGATTGGTAATTAACTACCACATTATGCTTGGGTAAATTAGCAGTCAAAATAAATTTTAATCTGTGCCATCTATGTTACTGGTCCGCAGGAGTATATGCCTGGGTCCTGATCCAGTCCAACCCAAGTCCAAGGTACGGGTCCAGTTCCCTGTGGGTCCAGATAGGGTCCAATCCACAGCCTTTGGGTCCGGCCCTGCTGAACCCGGGGAGAACCCAACCCCTTCACACACCCAAACGCAGTTTTTCAGTTTTTTAATATTTTTTTGACTTTTAAACATTAAAAAAAGCCTCCAACCCTAATAGGCAAAAACAAACTCATTTATCAATTTGTGAATGAAAAACAAAACTTTTTACCTCCATTGCTGAACTTATTCTCTTGCTTGCCATTGCACAAATAGAGTTGAAGATTGATTGTTAAACGTTCAAAGTTGGTTTTTGTGATATTCCTAAGCATTCACAAGTGTTCATTTGTTGCCAAGAAGATCGTAGAGAAAGATTATTTCAAAAGAGGTAGGTTTTTGGTTTTTTTTCTTCTACATTTTTTTTTACAAATGAACTCTTTTGTTTTGTTTTTAAGTTTTTTGTTTTGTTTTCATTCTTTTGGGTATCTATAACACATGTTTAATTTTTTTAAATGAATTAAGTTATTTAGTTTCAATACTTTGAAATTTTGAATAAATGGAATATGTTGTTTATTGAACTTGTTGCTTTGGGTATTACAATGGCAACCGTTTCTAACTCCACGAACCAATCTCATTTCAAAACAAACCCAAACTCTCCCCTTTGGAAATATGTTGAAATAGTACAACTTCCAAGTGGTGGAGGTTATGTTTGGATTTGTGGTCATTGTAAAGTTAGATATCCGAGCTCATACAATCGAGTGAAAGGGCACTTGTGCAAGATCCCTGGACTAGGCATCAAATCTTGTCTGGGTGAAGATAATAAAGGCATTCCAAAAACCCATGTATTGGCATATATTGAAGAGCAAGAAAAAGCAAACCAAGCAATAGGTCGTAGATTAAGTCATCCTTTGATAAAGAAAGGATCTCAAGGGATGAAGCCCCCTACATTGCCTTCTCATTTTCCACCTACAGAGAGCCATCCATTTATGTCCATACCTAAAGAGCAAATTGTGCCCTCTACACATAAGAGATCAAAGGGACTGTTGGAAACTTCATTTCAAAATGAGGTTAGAGAGATTGTCAATCAAGACATAGCAAGATGTGTCTATGCGAATGGATTGGCATTCAATGTTGTTCACTCACCATATTGGCAAAAAATGGTGAAATCTATTAATGAGGCTCCAAAAGGGTATAAGGGCCCAGGTCTTCAAGAGGTGTATAGCACCTTATTAGATAAAGAGGTGAAATTTGTAGAGGACTCCTTGAAACCCATAAGGGATTCGTGGATCAAAATAGGGGTGACCATCGTTTCTAATTGATGGAAAGATGCAAAAAATGACCCACTGCTCAATGTTATTGCAATGTCCCCTAAAGGAGCAATGTTTTTGAGAGCAGTGGATTGTGAAGGAGAGGTGAAGGATGGTGCATTTATTGCTAACATTCTTTGTCAAGCTATTGATGAAGTGGGCCCTCGAAATGTTGTGCAATTATAACAAACAATGCAAAAAATTGTAGGGCTGTTGGGTTATCGGTTGAGGAGCAGTATTCACAAATTGTTTGGACACCTTGTGTTGTCCACTCCCTCAACCTAATGATACAAAAAATTAGCAACAAAATTGATTGGACTAAATAGGTGTATGCTAAGGCCGAAGATGATGTGTATGCTAAGGCTGAAGACATCCAAATGTTCATCACCAACCACCATATGTCATAAGGCATATTTAGAACATTCTCAAAAAATTGGAGTTGTTTAAGGTAAATTAAATAATAAACATGTTTCACAATTCACTTTAGTAATATTTTTAATTTTATTTTAATTTTTGTAAATTTAAATTTTATTTTATTTTGATTTTCAAACAGGTTGTTGAGACCTGTTTTGCCTCCAACACAATTGCAATTGTGTTGAGATGACTTGTGAAGGTTCCTAAGGCACTCTCTAATATGGTCATCAGCCCTAATTGGTCCATATGGAGGCAATCTAGCACTGCTACGGCAACTAAGGTTAAGCAAATGATCCTAGATGACATTTCGTGGGATCATGTTGAGTATCTCCTCAGTTTCACTGAACCCATATTGAGCATGATCTATTATAGTGACATGGATAGACCTTACTTTGGTGAAGTATATGATGGCATTGACTCAATGATTGAGAAGATGAAATCCATCATCAATGCAAAAGAGCAAGATCCTAAAGAAAATTTCTTCAAAAAGCTACACAAAATCATTGTAGAGAGATGGAACAAAATGACCACTCCGCTGCATCTTCTTGCTTTTACATTGAGTCCAAAATACTATAATGCTCATCTACTTTCTATGACAACAAGAGTTGCCCCATATAAAGATGTTGAAGTGGCTCAAGGGTACAAGTTCAACACTTCATAGACTCTTCACTGATTGTGACCAACGTGATGTAGTGAGGGCTGAGTTCATGGGTTTTGCATGCTCCAATGATTGTGGTCTTGATGCTCTTCGAAACAAGTACACAATTGATGCTCATAGTTGGTGGTGCTTCCATGGCCAAGCATACGCATACCTACAACCTCTTGTAATCAAAATTTTATCCCAAGTAAGTTTTATAGTCAAAATCTTTTATCTTTTAAGTTTAAGTTTTATATTTTAATTAGTTTAATTTTGTAACTCTTAACTATTTAATTTGGTCTTAATAAGTTGATAGTTCATCTTCATCTAAGAGGAATTGGAGCACATACTCCTTCATCCACTCAATAAATCGCAATAGACTACATTCAAAAAAGGCAAAGGACTTGGTGTATGTGCATTCAAACTTGTGGCTCCTTACACACGAAGTGCCTACAAATGAGACACAAGGAAGTGGGATATTGAGCCTGAGCGTCTTGACTTGGATATGTTGATGATGACTATGAACCAGCTAGTGAGCATGAGAGTGCTAGTGCTAGTACAAGTGCCAGTGCCACTGGCGCTATTTGTGCTTCTTCTAATTTTCCACTTCATACATCATCTACTATGGATGGTGATGACGATATTTTGATGACCCATATGATATTTGATCAATGATCAATGATGGCTGATTGTCGATACTTGACATTATTATGTTTGAACTTTAATCTATATCAAGATATTCGA